>SKCR01011551.1:0-67004 GCA_019454045.1 Zanthoxylum bungeanum | reverse complement strand
CATTATCCAAATGGATTTAATCATGGCTACAAGTGAAAAAGTTTTGTCTTTATCAACACCATGTTGATGACGATACTCTTTCGCTACAAGCCTAGCCTTGTACGTCTGTATGTTTCCATCCATGTATGTTTTCCTTGAAGACCTATATAGTACCAATAGGCACAATGCCTTCTAGTACATCAACTAGTGTCCAAACTTAGTTGGTGTACATGGAATCCATTTCGGACTTCATGGCACTTTACCATAAAATGAGTCAATACCTTGTATCACTTCCTCATACGTAGCCAGTTTGTCTTCCTCATAAGATTGATATCTATATAAGGTGAGATCAGAAACCCATACCTCATAGGTTGTTATCTGACTCTCTCCGACCTACACGGTTCTTGTGTATTCGAAGATTATTGTACAGTTTCATCCCTCATGAACTGTTGGTATTCCGTGAGGACTCGATGTCTGGAACAATATTACTTCGATTTTCATCGAGTTTTACTTTCCTCCCACTTACCACTGCATATTGGAATTCCTCTTAGGAAAACCACATGGAGAGCAACAATTACATTGTTCTCTTGTGAATTGTATAAGTACTATACTTTGGTTTCCCTAGGACAACCTCCAAATGGGCACTTATCCGATTTGGGTTCCAGTTTGGTACTATCCAAACATTTAGCGTATGCCTAGCATTCCCAAATCTTCAGGAATGAGAAACCCGGTTTCTTTCCTGTTCATATCTAATATGAAGTCTGTCTAACAGATTTTTATGGAACCTTATTCAAAATAAGTATTACACTATTTAATGTGTATCCTCATAAGGAAATTGGTAGCTCAGAGCGACTCATCACTAACCTTACCATGTCCAACAAAGTTTGGTTTGTTTGTTCGGACACACAGTCAAATTGAGGTGTCCCGTGAAGAGTCCACTGTGAAAGAATACCATACTCTTTCAAGTAATCTTGAAACTCATATCTTTAAGTATTTTACATTATGGTCCGACCGTAATGTTTTTAATACTTTTACCGGTCTGTTTTCTTACTTCGTGTCGAAACTCTTTGAATTACTCAAAATTTTCTGACTTGTGTTTCATAAGATACACATAACCATAATGCGATGCCACATCCGTAAGGGTTATGAAATATTCGTATCCAAGTCTAGCCTAGCTAGACATGGGCCCACTTACGTCACTATGAACGAGGGCTAACAGATTGGTGGTATTTGTACTTTTACCAAGTAAAAGGTGTTTTAGGCACTTTGCCTAATTAAACTAGATTCGTAGACATCATTTGTATTAGAATCAAATCCGTCCTAGTATCCACTATTCGAAAGTGTGGATATACGAGTCTTGTTAATGTGTCCCAGACAACAATGCCACAAATAAGTCTCATCTGATTAATTTAGTTTGAGCTATTTGTTTGTCATATTATATGTTTGAGATTCATTTATATTCTAAATATAAACACTGTTATTCACATCTAATGTGCTTATCTCAATATCATCTTTATAAACAAAACACTTAGTGTTCTAGAATATAAAGGTATACCCGCAACGAGTTAAACTAGATACAAAGATAACGTTCCTAGTCAAACTAGATACATTATAACAGTCTCAAAATTTAAGTACATGCCCAAAAGGCAGTTCCAAAACTTAAGTTTCTACGGCCAAAACAACGACTCTCTTCATGTTTCCAACTTGTAGGTCGATCTCATCTGAAGCCAATATCCTGCTCATAAGCAGATGCCGCACATCAGTACATATTTACGTACCACATCCAGTATAAGATCCAATTTTAAAACCATTAGTGGATACGTTTATTACAATAACAAACATATCTAAAGTCGGAGCCTTGCCCCGCATTCACTTCCTTCATGTCTGCCTTGTCCATACGGCAATCACGCTTCCAGTGACCCCGTTTACTACAGTTTAGGCAGACATATTGGGATATGTCATTTGTCTTCCCAAAAGAATGTAATGAATTTTCCTTTGCCCATTTTTCTTCACACCCCATGTTGGAGATTCTAAGCATCCTAAGATCAATTTACAAGCATGAAACATAAGTGAATACATTCGAGGGAGTTGCGGAATACTCACATCGATCGGTTGAGCGACGTTTTGACGAACAAAACTTCAAGTTTTTGCTCCTCACAGTCACGGTAGTTCACTGTCCAAGCTCACTGGTTCAGCCTTCAATCAACAAGAAACCAAGCTCCAAGCTCCGTCATTTGATTCCCGGCTCATTGGTGGACTTCCCTATCACCTTCGCATGATCCCGGAGTGTGCTAGCACTCTCGATTTTGCCACAAAATTGCACTTGCTTCCCCTTCACTGCTCGGTGTTTCAAACCAGAAAACCAGAAAGAAAAATGCCAGTGATGCCGTGAGATGAGAGGAGGGAAAATGAGAGAGAGAGATGAAAAATGTGTGTTGTATTTTGGTAATTGATTTCACAAAACATATACCAAACTTTTTGCTTTTAAAAGTCAAACAATAAAAGCTTATCCAACCACACACATCAAGTCACATCAATCCATCAAGTTGTCAAGTCACATCACTCAAAGTGACAAGTGATTTGACGCTTGATGCGACTAATGATTTGACGCTTGATTTGACTTGCGTGCCGCACTCGAATTCGAAATGCGAATACGCTCACAAATAATCCCGGGCTCGGGTTCGCTAATTCCAAATTAACGAATTTTCCGTTGTGTCGTAATTAAATGATTACGCCTAGCGAAATCACTATTCACGTCGCTAACAAATTAATTCTAAATTAATTCGTTTGCCCGAATTAAAATCTAATTTTAATTCCGCGTTGAAATCCAATTTCATTTAATATATCGAATATATTAATTAATCGATTAATTCCAAATTAATCGTTCTCTCTTTAATTGATATTTTATCCCAGATAATATATCTCAGTTATTAATCCCAGATTAATTTTCTCTCTCATCTAATTAATCCCAGATTAATTAAAAGTGCGAGTCATACGTCATCGGTGAATCTTTGGGAAGCGACCCATGAGATCCCCTTATATGTTGGCAGTAAATTCGGTCGTCAGACTATCCGAACACGTAAGTACCTCGTACTACGTTTTACCAATTTACAAGATAAGGTTGGCCTCTAGCAAAGCGCCATGCCTACCCAATTCTCCCGAAATAACCTTACAGGAATAAATGATCTATATCAGACGTAGTATACGTAGTATTGCATATTTTTGTCCAATATCGGATGATCACATGCGAGGCCTGGGGCTGGTACAATGTCTGCCCCGTACAAAGCATATATCGGATTACGAGCAACTAGTCTATTTAATATCGGATAATCATGACAAAGTCATATTATCCCGACAGTTGCAACCTTATTTAGAGAACCAGTTCTGTATCCATGCGCGATCATCAACTCCATATGACTGGAGTGACACTTCCGTCTTGACATCACACCCAACACACTACGATTCTCAATATACCCAACATTGGCGTACACAGAACCGGTTAAAGCCCTGGACGACCGCAACCAAAGTATATTGATTGTCGCAAGTATAAGCGGTGCAAGTATCAGGTTAAGACCAAATACACCTACCCTGATTTCGGACTTCCATAGACACATAGTCATACTATCAATGGAATTCTGAGGGGGTCTATCTAGAGCGAAGCTGTTTCCCGTACCGTAGGAGAAACACAACCTCCTATTACACTTGCATAAGTATCCTATACCCAAATATATTAGAACTATGCCGTTGTGCCCTCACAACGCGCACAAGTGTAATACTGGTCTTTTACGCATTCATCGATGTCCAATCTCGATAATGCTCTGACTAGGGATATTTAATGATTTATCCTTCATGGATGAATACTGTCTCATATCATTCTCAATCCAGGAACAAATCACAGGGACCTCCTATCATTTATATATCTAGGTGATCTAATCACAAATGATAAGAGTGCAATCTCCTTTGTCACATAGTTAATTTGTACAACAACACCATGATCTGTACAGATAGTGACGCTATGGGTCATAATTGTCCAACAATCTCCCACTTGGCCTATAGCCGTCACTCGAGTGTCTTAAACCCGAACTATGTACGATTGGCTCAAATTGCTGAGAAAGTCTTTCGTCAGTGGATTTGCATGATTATCGTCCGATGCGATTTATTCGATCATCACATCGCCACGATGTATGATCCGAATGAATCAGATGAATCACATATGATTCTTCTGCTGCGGCCACAATCTCATATAGTCAAAGGTATGATGTTGATAGTGTCATGAATCGTGCTAACCCAAGAATCACATATGATTCTTCTGCTGCGGCCACAATCTCAAGCACTGATCACACATATCAACCTGCAAACTGGAATACTACTCTTATTAGAAAATATTATCCGAGAGAGTGGCGATTCTCTATTGTATCTTTACAAACTTCATTGTTTCAACAAATGACCCAATCATACCCTTATGACCGGATCTTTTGAACTAGGGAATGAGAATGTCAAAGTTATTTGATCCACACATAAGATTGTAAAGACCTCAAGTCTAAGAACTAGTTATACAATCGATACATGAAAGTTCTCACAGACACATAGGATAAACACTCCATGTGAAAACTTTCGGCGGTCAGTTGGACACGAGCAACTCATGCATCAATGTGATACACCAAGCGGACAAATCTCTGCTAGTAGCCTATGAGATCGGCTACCCCACTTAAGGGTGGATCATATCATCATGCTAGTCTCTCCGCTTTGTGAACGCCCAGATTATTCACAAAACTATGACTAGGAACGTTTAAGAGTAATGATTTTCATAAGGCGTGGAAGCCATCATCTTATTACACCAAGGGCTTTATTACAGTGTTTGATGATTCATATAAGTTATGTAAGACACGTATAATAAAGATTGCAATTTTATTAATTAATGAAAATATTATAAATACATGTACATATAGCCCATCCACAAGTTGGGTATAGGGCATATCCCTAATAATATCCCACTTGCACTGTGGCCAACTAGTATGAATCTGGACACCATACTCCCGGGTGTGCCTATCATGCTTTTGTTGAGTCAGGCCTTTAGTCAGAGAATCTGCAAGATTATCTTATGTGGGTATTTTCTCTATAATAACTTATTTTCTCTCACCAATCTCCCTGATGAGATGAAATCGCCTTAGTACATGCTTGGATTTCTGGTGGGACCTTGGTTCCTTTGATTGAGCAATGCCGCCCGTATTGTCAAAATACATCGTGATGCCATTCTTTACCGCGGAAAGCAGTTCCAGCTCCGTGATGAATTTCTTTATCCACACTTCTTCTTTAGCTGCCTCAGATGCTGCAATATACTCAGCTTCAGTGGTGGAGTCCGCTGTAGTTGACTGCTTTAAGCTTTTCCAACTGACAGCACCGCCATTCAAAGTAAATAGATATCCTGTTTGTGATCTGTTGTCATCCCTATCTGTCTAAAAGCTCGCATCACAGTAACCAATGACTTTCATCTCAGAACAATCTCCGTATGTCAAAAACACATCCTTAGTTCTTCTCAGATACTTGAGGATTGTTTTGACAGCTGTCCAGTGTTGCTCACCAGGATTTGCCTGATACCTGCTCGTTATGCTTAGGGCATAAGAGACATCAGGTCTTGTATATAGCATGGCGTACATGATCGATCCTATTGCTGAAGCATAAGGGATCCTACTCATACGCTATCTATCTGAAGGAGTATATGGACATTGCTCCTTAGATAATTTGATTCCATGACAAGTAGGTAAATTACCTTTTTTGGAATATTCCGTTTTGAATCTTTTCAAAACTTTATCTATGTACGTATATTGCGAAAGTCCTAATAACCTATTAGATATATTACGGTAGATCTTAATGCCGAGGATGTAGGTTGCTTCTCCCAAATCTTTCATGGATAAATTCTAAGATAACCATTGCTTGGTGGCTTGCATCATGGGAATATCATTCCCGATGATTAATATGTCATCGACATATAATACAAGAAATTCAACAGCACTCTCACTACTTTTCCTGTAAACTCAAGGCTAGTCTACATTTTTGATGAAGTCAAATTCTTTGATTGTCTCATCAAATCGTATATTCCAAATTTTGGAGGCTTGCTTGAGTCCATAAATGGATTGTTTAATCTTGCATACTTTATTATGATCATCCTTAGATGAAAACCCCTCAAGTTGTGTCATATAGACTTCCTCTACGAGGTTCCCATTAAGGAAAGCTGTTTTGACATCCATCTGAAAAATCTCATAATCAAAGTGTGCAGCTAGTGCCAATAAAATTCGAATGGACTTTATCATTGCAACAGGCGAGAAGGTTTCATCATAATCAATTCCTTGGATTTGTCTAAAACATTTCGCCACCAACCTAGCCTTATAGGTTTGGATGTTGCCTTCTGCATCAATTTTACGCTTGTAAATCCACTTCCAGCCTATGGGTTTTATCCCTTCAGGTGCATCCACCAAGTCCCAGACTTGATTATGATATATATAGTCTATTTCGGATTTCATGGCCTCAAGCCACTTAACTGAATCAATGTCACGCATTGCTTCGTCATAACTGGTGGGATCGTCATTATCAATGACCTGATCACGTTCCTCATCAATATGGAAACCATATCTTTCAGGCTCATATCTTTCCCTACCAGACTTTCTAAGTTCATAACCTTGTGGTTGTTCTGTCATTGCCGTTTTGAGGGGCTTGGGGCTTAGTTCTATGTTAGTTTGTTCTTCTCCTGCCTCATCGAGGTCAAGTTTACTCCCACTATATTTCTTGAGAAGGAATTCATTCTCTATAAATTTAGCATTTCGTGAGACAAATGTTCTTTGTTTATTTGGGACGTAGAACACGTATGCTCTTGAGTTCAAGGCATATTCTACAAACTTACATATTATTGCCCTATCATCCAATTTGTTAGTTTGTGTGAGCTTAACATATACGTCACATCCCCAAACTCTTAGATAACGAAGACTAGGAAGTTTCCCAGACCATAACTCATATGGTGTTTAACTAACAGTCTTGGAAGGAACTTAGTTTAGTAGTAGTGTTGTAGTTTCTAAAGCAAGACCCAAAAATGAAAAAGGTAGATCCGTGTCTGGCATCATTGATCGGAGCATATCTAATAAGGTATGATTTCTCCTTTCGGAGACCCCATTATGCTGTGGAGTTCCCAGATGATTCCACTGGGAAACAATGCCATTTTCTCTCAAGTAATATTGAAATGTGTCGCTTAAGTATTCAACACCTCGGTCAGACCTTAGTAACTTAATACTTTTGTTAAGCTGGTTTTCTACTTCAGCTTTGAAGTCTTTGAATTTCTCAAAGGCTTCAGATTTATACCGCATAAGATACACATACCCATATCGCGAGTGATCATCGATAAAGGTAATGAAGTATGAGAATCCACCTCTAGCGGTGACTGACATTTGTCCATATACATCAGAGTGTATGAGTTCTAATGTCTCCGCTGCACGTTGTCCTTTACCTTTGAAGGGTAATTTGGTCATTTTACCAAGTAAACAAGACTCACAAGTTCCATAAGGTTCATATTTGAAGGGTCTGAAGTACCCATCCTTATGTAGCTTAGTTAATCTTGTTTCATTGGTATGACCTAAGTGACTGTGCCATAGAAGTGATTCATTGAGATTATTCGAGTTAACGTTGTATATATTAGCGGTTGAACATTCTTTGATAGTTTGTAAGACATAGATACCATTATTCAAAATATCTTCTCCATATTTTATTTCATTGAAATAAATAGAACATTCATTACAACTTATTAGGCATTAAAAGCCTTTATTACATAAAGAAGAAATTGAAATGATGTTCTTTACTAGAGAAGGTACATAAACACAATCTTCTAAGTCTAAAACTAAACCATTCGGCAAAACTAATGAATAAGTCCTCACGCACAATGCAGCCAGTTTTGCTCAATTACCCATGCGTAAGTCAACCTCCCATGACGGAGTCTCCTACTGTTTCTCAGGCCCTGCACATTGTTACACAAGTGAGTCCCACAACCAGTGTCAAGCACCCAAGTAGAAGGTTAAGAGTTTTGAGAATATAGTCCAATCATATACAACATACCTGAAGCATTGGGCTTCCCTAGCTTCCTTGGTTTTCAAGGATCTGCAGTTTTTTTTCCAATGACCCTTCTTTCCACAAACGAAACATTTCCTCTTTCCCTTTCCCTTTTTCGTTGTCCCCTTTGAGCTTATGTTTCTTCCAAGCATCAAATGTATTTTTGTCAGCATCTTCTGCGGGTTCAGGGGGAAATGGTCTTTCAAGAACATAGAAAATATTTTCTTGTCATAAGACAATTTTAATGTTATTAACCAGTCATTATAGTTGTCCCCTTTGAGCTTATGCTCATCAATGATTGAATGAAGTGATACTCTGTTTGCCATTTGAATGTTTGTTAAATATTTTAACCCACCTATTAAGAGAGAATGTTTAAATTATGAATATGTTTTCATTAATGTTTCATAATAACATGGGCTTTTAATATTATGAAGTTTGTCCCACTCAATTATTTAAAAATTTTAAGCAAATCGTATCAACCCCAATATGATGGATTTCTTGTGGGCAAGGATCCCATTATCATCATTTCATAACTCCGACTAGGGTTGATCGTTATAAAATATGATAATTAGGTAGGCTCCCAACCAATTTATGATATAAATCACAATTTCTTGATCATTGGGTTGAGCAATCAAACATGCCATATCTTATGTTAGTCCTCGTGGACACCCAATGTTTATCACTAAGTTATAAGACCATGCCTAAGGGTCGCTGCGTCTTATGACTCAGAAAATTCAAACCATTGTCAATGGTACGATTTAGGGAAAGATTGGTATTGGTCAGTCTGGTAAAGCCTAGTCCTGCCAATACGATTTAAGCCATTTGGGTCTATACTTTACAATAGGATGCAAATTTTAGACTTAAATTATTATTGAGGATTTTAGCATGTTTAAGTGAATGACTGTCAAATGGATTCCTCCATTGAAAATTCCCCAGAGGGAGGGTGGAGCGAACTTTCTTAAATACCCTTACCTCTTAGGCTCTTATTGCCTTGGTGACAGGAATAAACAATAGATCCTCCAAATTAGTCCAACACTTTAAATATGCTTTAAGGTAAGCTTTGAGTAAATGATTATCTATATCTCTTCACAGTTTTTCCTTTTGGCTATAAAAAGGTAGTGAGTGAAGGAAGACACCAAATCATTATCTAACTCTAGTAATACCTTTGGTTAAATTAACTTTAGTTTGGAAAGTTTTATTAACGCCTTGGTCCCACCCCACTTGTATATTTTATAATGTATTTTATTATAAACAAGTGATTTATATTTATCACACATATCAACCCGCGAACTGGAATACTACTCTTATAATAAAATATTATCCGAGAGAGTGGCGATTTTCTGCTGTATCTTTACAAACTTCATTTGTTTCAACAAATGACCCAATCATACCCTTATGACCGGATCTTTTGAACCAGGGAAGGAGAATGTCAAAGTTATTTGATCCATACATAAGATTATAAAGACCTCAAGTCTAAGGACTAGTCATACAATCGATACATGAAAATTCTCACACACACATGGGATAAACACTCTATGTGAAAACTTTCGACGGTCAGTTCGATGGACACGAGCAACTCATGCATCCATGTGATACAGCAAGCGAATGGATCTCCACTAGTAGCCTATGAGATCGGCTACCCCACTTAAGGGCGGATCATATCATCATGCTAGTCTCTCCGCTTTGTGAACGCCCAGATTATTCACAAAACTATAACTATGAACTTTAAGAGTAATGATTCTCATAAGGCGTGGAAGCCATAATCTTATTACTCCAAGGGCTTTATTACAATGTTTGATGATTCATATAAGTTATGTAATACACGTATAATAATGATTGCCATTTTATTAATTAATGAAAATATTATAAATACATGTATATATAGTCCATCCACAAGTTGGGTATAGGGTTAATCCCTTACATATACCCTTTCCAAATTTGGGGCTTTTCATATATGTGTTGTGTAATGATGTATATATGATGTATATTAAAATGGGTGTTGATTGGTTTTGATCTTGATTTGTTTTGAACAAGATTCGACTAAAATGCACAAGTTGGAATCATTGAGGCCTTCTTTGCAATTTATGGAAATTTGTGGTTTGGAGTTGCAATTTGTATTTTGATGTATTTGACATGAATAAATCATTTTGAGATTGATTTGGAATCACTTAAAATTATATTTGACAATTTGAGGACTAAAATGATCAAAATACAAAGTATAAGGGGCTTATCGGCAATTACAAAAAAATAAATTTTTGGGTAAAAAATTCAGATTTTAACTATTGAGTAATTAAAATAAATAAGTTTATTTTAATTGTCCAAGAAAAATTTTTGAAATCGGAAAATTTGATTTTCCCCGTTCTGCTGCGTTACCCGGTAATATCCCTGAAAACCCAAAATAATATTGTATCAGAGCGAGTCTGATTCTGAACACTCGATATGATCATACCTTTAAATTCAATGTTTAATTTAATATTTACTTTATACATGCATGTGTTTATTTAATTTGATTAAATAAAGTAAAATAATCTTTTATGGATAATCCATATTTGAAAATAAGGTTTTAATATTTAATATATATTTGATGCATATTACTTGGTCCGTCTTGTCAATACCACTTATGGATAAATAATCTACGACTATATCCGAGAACGTGCCAAAGCTATTAGGATATAACCGGTAGTAATTTATCTGTATCGAATATATTTTGATGTTAGATGAATTCAAGTGAAAGTGGAATCCTGAACGTGCCAAATCTGCCAGGGTTACGCAAGTATCTTGAATTTATCATTGACAAGTTTAACCTTGGTACGCCTTATTGTGAACGTAGCAAATCTATCATAACGAGAAACGACCAGAACCGAAACCCCATGAGTCACAGTTGAGTGATCGACAATGAGTTGTTTACTTAATGAATATACGTAGGCGAGAACGTGCCAAAGCTGTGAGTTGAAATATATTTATGGGGTCCATCTTTCACCATTATGTTATGATTTGATTATCGTATGTTTTATATTTTGTCTAGGGATTACAGTTTTGCAAGAAATAATGGGATGGGAAATTTTAGTTTAAAAATCCATGATCTAATTAATGCTTTTGATATTATATGAAACTGTTATGTCTGCTAATCGTTGATTCGCTAAATTTTCGATAGATCTGCGATGGTGGTACCTTCGACCAATCCTTTTGCTCGTATGATTGATACGAATAAGCTTAAGGACGTTAAGAACTTTGCGGATTAGGATATGGATTTGAGGATTGTCCTTGGATCTGGAAAGTTGAGATATATTTTGGAAGGCCTACTACCCCTTGCTATATCAGAGGATGCATCGCCTAAAGAGATTGAGACTTTCCGTAAATGGAAAGATGATGATTGAAGGGTTAAATCATTCATTCTCAGTTCTCTTTCTTCTAAACTGAAGAGGCAATACTTTGAGATCCATGATGCTTATAGCATGATGGCACAACTTCGTGAATAGTTCATGAACCAGGAACATGTTGTGGTTCATAGAGTTGTAATGGAACTATTCCATTCTAAACTTGATGAGGGATAGGCTGTGAGCACACATATGCTTCATTTGATCGATTTGATCGGGCAATTGAGGCGCAATGATTTCCCTCTCAATGATACTCTATGACAGAGTGTCATATTTGGTTCCATCCAGGTGTCGTATCGCCAGTTTGTCATGTACTTCAACATGAATAGGACTCACTGCTCTTACAGTGAGTTGCATAAGATGTTTCTCACAGCGGAGGAAGATTTGAAGAATGGAGTTCCGACTTGCCTTCCGAAACCAACTTCACTTTCCGCTTCTTCCCAATCCAATTCAAATGGTAAAAAGACAAAAGGAAATGAGAAGAAAGGTTTCAATGTTCCTCCACAGGCTAAGGTAGCGAAGCCCAAGAGTGCTTCTGAAGATAAATGCCATCACTGCCAGAAGGTCGGGCATTGGAAAAGGAACTGTCCAGACTACCTTGCCTAGATCAGGAAGGAAAGAGCATCAACATCAGGTAATTTTATTTTTCCTATTATTAATATCTCATTGGCTTGTTAAGCTATTACATCTAATTGGATTTTAGATTCTGCTTGTCCTATTCACATTTGCAATTCATTGTAGGTGCTGGCGGAAAGTAGACGGCTAAAATATGGGGAGATGCAGTTGCGATTCGGGAGTGGCGACTATCTGGATGCGGTTGTAGTGGGCTTATGCGAGATTCCCCTACCCAGTAGGAGACTTTTATTGCATGACTGATATTTTGTGCCAGGATATGTGGCGAATATTATGTCACTTTTTGTATTAGATACTGAAGGATATAATATAAATATTAAGAATTTTTCTTCATATTTATATGATAGAAATAATATTTAGATCCTTTGTTTTCCAAATGAGCATGGTAATTTCATATTGCGTACCTCATAAGATATCTTTAATATTGGAATTAATAAATGTAAACAATCTGATATAAATAATTCAAAACTGTGGCCAATGAGGTTGGGTCATATAAGTGTGAAACGTATAACCCAGTTGGTAAGGAATGGTTTGATTCATGATCTGAACCCTATCCAACTTATGATTCTTGCATTCGGGGTAGAATGACCAAAGCCCCATTTTCAGGTGTAGGACACTGTGCCACTGACCTATTGGAACTTATACATTCTGATGTATGTGGTCCCATGAGTCAAACTACTCATAGTGATTTTTCTTACTTCGTTACTTTTACCGATGATGTGTCACGGTACGGTTATGTTTATGGGGTTATGCTCTTTTAACTGCTGCTCATCTTCTGAATAGATTCCTTCCAAAACTATTCCTATGACTCCGTATGAGATATGGACCGCTAGGAAACTGAATTTTAGTTATGTTAAGATTTGGGGTTGTCCTATATATGTCAATATGGCTCAGCAGAATAAGCTTGTGCCTCGAGGGAAAAAGTTTAGGCTTGTTTGATATCCTTCAAATACGAAAAGATATTTGTTCTATGATACCGAACATCAAAATGTATTCGTTGCTCGCTTAGTAAAATTTCTAGAGATAGAATTTTTATCCGAAGGTGGTGATCATAGACAGGTTGAACTTGATGAAGTACAACCTGATACAAATGAACCAATGAATGAACCTAAAGTTCAAGAACATGAAGAACCTTCAACACACATACTCTGTAGGTCACAAAGGATATCTAGACCTCATAAACGCTTGTATTTGATACAAGAAAAGCGTCTCAATGTTCTCTTAATTGAAGAGACTGACCTTTTTACCTATAGAGAATCGATGTTGGACATCGATTCTTTGAAGTGGCAAGACGCCATGAAATCCGAGTTAGACTCAATGCATTAGAATCAAGTTTGGAACTTGGTTATGCTTCCTGAAGGAATTATTCCTATTGGTTGTAAATGGATTCAAAAAAGGAAGCGCGGGATTGACAGAAATGTTGAAACCTTTAAGGCCCGACAGATAGCTAAAGTTTACTTACAATGACATGGTGTCGACTACGATGAAACTTTTTCGTCAGTTGCGATGCTAAAGTCTATAAGGATTTTGTTGTCTATTGTCGCTTACTATGATTACGAGATTTGGCAAATGAATGTCGGAACAGCTTTTCTAAATGGATTTGTTGATGAAGAAATCTATATGGAATAGCTGAAGGGTTTTACATCCAGTGAGAACTCGGGCATGGTATGAAGCTTAAAAATCTATTTATGGACTTAAACAGGCTTCACGAAGTTGGAATCTTCGATTCGACGAGATAATCAAATTGTATGGTTTTCTCAAGAATTCGAAAAAAACATGTGTGTATAAGCCAGTGGGAATATGATGGTATTAATTCTCTATGTCGATGAAATTCTGATCATTGAGAATTATATCGGGATGATGTAAGGCGTCAAAGCTTACCTCTGTAAGAATTTCTCCATTAAGGACCTGAGTGAAACTTTTTGTGTTTCAGGCATAAAACTATATAGAGATAGAGAAAGGAAGCTTATTGGGTTATCTGAATCAACGTACATGGATAAGATCTTAGAAAGGTATAATTTTGGTAACTGTAAGACAACAAATATATCGTTCATACATTGCTTACACCTTTCCAAGAAGATTTGTCCACAATAAGAAAATGTTATGTACTATGACTGATATCAGCTTCGCAGTTAGTGTGACCAGCAGGTATTAGTGCAATGCAGGTAATGACCATTGGATGGCCATTAAACATATCCTCAAGTATCTTTAAGGTACTAAGGATAAGTTGATTATATATGGAGGAAATTAACTGCAAGTTAATGGGTATATAGATTCTGATTTTCAATAGGATCTTGATGATTGAAAGTCTATATCAGGATTCTTGTTTACCCTTAACGGATGTGCAATTTATTGGAAGATTTCCAAACAGGGGTCAACAGTGGATTCTACCACAGAGGCGAAATTTATTGCAGCTTCTGAAGCTGTAAAGGAAGTTACCTCTATATCGGGATGATGTAAGGCGTCAAAGCTTACCTCTGTATCAAGAATATGATTCTGTTATACTATGATAATACTTGCGCAAGCAAAGGAACCAAGGGCGCATCAGAAGTCGAAGCATTTGGAACGAAAGTACCACATTATTCGAGAGATTGTGTCGCGAGTGGACATTGTCGTGTGCAAGGTACTGAGTGAAGATAATGTAGTAGACCCGTTTACCAAGGCCATTCCTCTGAAGTTATTTTATAAACATGTTGAGTCGATGGGTATTAGATACAATCGATATTGGCACTAGAACAAGTGGAAGAATTTGTTACGGTTGGTGCTCAGAGCGCCAATTTTCTTATGTATTTCCCTGTAAATACTTATGTAACATTTTATTAAGAATAAAATAAATAGTTTCTATTAAATAACATCTCTTTTTATATGGTAAAGAAGTAAATGACCTTATAATAATTAGTTATGATACTGTTGCAAAAGCATCGCAACTAACATTGAGTAGTATCATGACGTTGTCATTCTTAGACCGTTCCTGGTCAATGTCTACACTACTTGGTCTGTAAATTAAACATGTTGAGACTAGTGCATGTCGTATATTGGAATCTTTGATTGCAATTGTTTCTCAATAAACCACGAGTCTTGGAGACTCGTATAGACGTGTAAGTGTTTATAGCAGATAAACACTGAACGACTCACCGAAGATTCTTAATGGATGGTACACCAACGTCAATAAGAATCTTCTCGGGTTGAGTGAGTATAATGATTCTTTGACTTGAGATACCACTGTGAATATATGAGTTATCCTCCACACTTAGATGGCAGTCACATCACCGATCTATTTAGATCAGACCTCCGTTTTTTCGTTGTGTCTGGACTGATGCTCAGGATATCATGTGTGTATCAAGAAAGGATCATCAGTTATGTGTACAGAGCATAGGTATTCAATATGGAATTAGCAATCTGTTAAATCCATGGGCCTGTGGTACAATGTAGAAGTTGGTTCTAAGTGTTATTAAGAGATTACTAATAGAAATGTCGACGGGATTATATTTATAGAGATTTGACGTTTAATATATATATATATATATCTGGAATAATCTGGATACCTATGACAGATGGATTATACGTATGCAATGACCTCGACCTGTATGGTCTAGAGAGTTTATCCGTGTTCGTCATAATTTACGGGTGGGTAGATTATGGACACGAAATTGGATTTCTGACGGATATGCCTGAACCTAAAGAGTGTGAGTAATGAAATATACTCGTAGAGCACTAGGGTAACTTTTGTGAATAATATTGATTATTTATAAATCGTTTAACGGTTAAACGAAAGGGACCTAATGTTCATTTCCTAATTAATGTGTATTTGCATTTAATGAATGATTTTATTAAATACACATTAATTAAATTTTATATTGTGATATTTGATATAAATCATTAATATATATGTATTTGAATATTTAAAGTAAATACAATACAAATATTTATATTTAAATAATTATTTAATTGTTAAATAATTAAAGTAATTAAAATATAAATATCCTAAGTTATGATTACATTAGGAAATTGCTTTATTTGAGTGGTTTGACTTATTGTAATTCATTAAATGTTGTAATGATCAAATACAACAAGTAAACTAGCTTTAATTAATTGAAACAAAAATAAAATATCTAGATATTTTACTTCCGAAAATTCGACCAAGGGCAAGTGGGAAGTATATACTATTTTGTTTCATTTTATTTCATTAGGTTAAGCATCCAAAATATTACAAAGGATAGTTGAGAGAAAAAGTTTAAGTGTTGAGAATAAAAGTGAAGAAATCTTCTATTTATGTAAGTTTTTTTAACTTTTCTTAAATTACAAAGTTGTTTCTATTGTTCTAAGCTACAACATGTGCTGCTTGGAATTTTTTTCTACTTTCTTGATTTTGTAATAAGTGTGTTGGAAGTTTGATGAAAGATGTTTGCATGTTTGTTAAACCAAGTGAGCTTATAATTGATTATTAAGCTCTCTTTTGGTTATTTGATAATCATGTTGCCATTTTAGAGTTGTTAGGCCACTCATTGATGAACTAGAATTTTTCTTGAGTTGTTTCAATGTGGTGAGACTTGTTTGGTGTGGTAGAGACTTCATTAGAATGTTGGATTTGTTTAATTTGCTGTAATTTGTTCAAATTGATGAATTTGTAAAATTATGGTTTATACCCTTTCCAAATTTAGGGATTTTCATATATGTGTTTTTTAATGATATATATATGATTTATATTAAATTTTGTGTTGATTGGATTTGATCTTGACTTGTTTTGAACATGATTGGACTAAAATGCACAAGTTGGAATCCTTGGAGGCCTTGGAGGTAATTTGAGGAAATTTGTGGTTTTGCGTTGCAATTTGTATTTTGATGTATTCGATATTAATAAATCATTTTTGGATTGATTTGGAATCACTTAAAATTGTATTTGACAATTTGAGGACTAAAATGATCAAAATGCAAAGTATTAGGGGCTTCTCGGTAATAACAAGAAAATATGATTTTTTGTTAAAAAAAAATCAGATTTTAAATATTGAATAATTAAAATAAGTAAGTTTATTTTATTTTCCAAGAAAAATTTTTGAAATCGGAAAATTTTATTTTTCCGCGTTCCGCTGCGTTACCCGGTAATACCCCTAAAAAACCCCAAACACAACCATGTCACTAAATTTGCTTAACATGCATCGTTGAAATGTTACAGGTGCATTACAAAGTCTAAAAGGCATTTTCCTAAATGCAAATGTTCCAAAGGGGCATGTGAATGTGGTATTTTCCTATTCTTCTAAAGCAATGGGAATCTAACAATAAACCGAGTAACCATCAAGAAAATAATAGTATGGATGTCAAGCTACTATTTCTAAAATTTGGTCAAGAAATGGTAAATGAAAATGATATTTTCTAGTTGCGTCATTTAGTTTTCTATAATTAATGCACATACGCCAACTAGATGGAATGCGAGTTGGGATTAATTCTCCTTTATCATTTTTTATAACAATAATTCCATATTTTTTTTGTACAACTTGTGTAGGACTGACCAACTTACTATCAGAGATAGGGTAGATAATGCCTACATCAAGAAGTTTAAGAACCTCTATTTTTACCACTTCTTTCATGTGAGGGTTTAATCTTCTTTGGGGTTGACGATATTTCCTAGCATTATCTTCGAAATGTATTCGGTGTGTGCAGATTAATGGATTAATGCCTTTTATGTCTTTTAAAGTCCATCCAATTGCCAGTTTATGTTCTTTCAATACATTTAAAAGTTTACTTTCTTGATGGCTTGTAAGAAGAGAAGAAATTACCACAGGGTAAGTTTGTTTATCTTCTAGAAATGTATATTTTAGTCCTTCTCGCAAAGCTTTTAACTCCAAATTGGGTGCTTCCTAGTGTTTTCCTTCTTCTAGTGTTCCCAGTTCTTCCAAATTTTGTATCTCTCCAACTTCATCCAATACCTATGTAGAGTCAAGTAGAAAATCATTAGTAATATCTGAATCCATTTTCGTATTTGATTCAATAAAATTTACAGTCTAAACTTTTATGGGATCTGATAAACGCCCCTAAATATGCTCATCCATAATTGGCTCAATTGATTTTATGCTTTCGTTTTCATTGTCCTCATCATATGGCTGTTTTCACATGCTAAAAATATTTAGCTCCAATGTCATGTTGCCAAAAGACAGATTCATGATGCCATTCCTGCAATTAATTAAAGTGTTAGCTGTTACTAAAAATGGGCGACCAAGCATTACAGGGATTGGTTTATAACTGTCTACTATAGGTTGTGTTTCTAAGACAATAAAATCCACATGATATATGAATTTATCAACTTGCAATAACACATCTTCAACAATTCCTTTCGATACCTTAACTGATCTATCGGCAAGTAAAAGAGTAGCTGAGGTTGGTTTTATCTCACGAATATTTAGTTGTTGGTAAACTGAAAATAGGAGCAAATTGACACTAGCTCCAAGATGAAGCAAAACATGTTCAATGTTTTGATTTCCAATAATACAAGAAATAGTCGGACAAGTAGGGTCCTTATATTTTAATGCATTATTAGTTGAGAGAATAAAGCTTACATGTTCTGCTAGAAAAGACTTTCTTTTTTACCTGATGTTTTCTTTTAATGGTGCACAGATCTTTTAGAAGTTTGGCATAAAATGGTATCTGTTAGATGGCATCTAACAAAGGAATAATGGCCTTTACCTATTTGAATATTTCATAAATTTATGGGGAATGGTTCAATTTCTTTATTTTTAATGCTTAAGGAAATTGAGGTGCATGTGACAAAGTATTATTAACAACGACGGGTAATGATTCATCAACCCCTTCCTTACTCTCTGAATCTATTTTATTCTTAGCTTCGTGAGGTTCAAGAATAGGTCTGTGGATTTCCTTACCACTACGAAGAGTAATAACAGATTTGACTTGGTCTAAGTGTTGATTTCCAGAACTACCCTCGTGAGGACTTAGATGACTCTCAGGATTTGACTGTGGTTGTGTAGGAAACTTTCCTTTCTCATTAGTGGTTAATGTAGATGTGATTTTAGCAAAACTTTCTCTCAAATCACTCATTGTTTGTGCATTTTGGTTATTGATGGCTTCATGTTTCTCCATGAATGTATTCAAGGTATCCTCAATCGTTTTCCTAGGTGGTGGGATATATGGTACATAATTCTAGGAATTTCAGAAATTCTAGTGAACCATGGGAGGTTGTTAAGATGATTGTGTTTGGTTATCATTCCTCTAATTGAAGTTTGGATGGTTTCTCCAACTAGAATTGTAGGTTTGTATGTATTGGTTTAGATTTGGTCTATTAAATATGTTTATGGAACTGACTTGGTCATGGAGACACTATTGCAGGGCTGGTAAAGATGGGAAAACTTGTGTGACATGTTCTTTTGAATTACAGATTTGACATAGGACTTCATGAACTGACTTGACATGTTCACTCTTCCCTGCTTCTGAAGCCTCAATTTTTTTAGATAGAGATGCATACTTGGCAGTAAGGTCATGATCTTTCGTAAGGTTAAAATACATTTACCAGATGGCTGTGGTTTTACAGACGACTCATAGGTGCCAATTGTATCCCTTTATTGGGCATTATTGTGATCGGTGAAATCACTCACGTTACGCAAGCGCACGTATCGTTCAAGTAGTATAAAATGTATCGATTCTACGAGGACTTATTACATATGCTATTAAATTTTGAAGCTAAATTTCTACAAGTATCTAATTGATTTTATTGTTGATTGGATGGTGATTTTTATCTAAAACAAATAAATAAAAAAACAAAAGTAAATTCTAAAAGAAATCAATAAGAAGAAACTATCTACGGTTGTGAATCCTTCCAATATTATTCTAAAGATGAAATGAATAGCTTATACTTGTGTAATATTTTGGTTTATTAACCTGGAACATGAAGATATGCAAAAGCCTTTGCCGATGGTCGAATGCAAACACCCAAAGTGACCTAATTAACTATATGTATATGTTAATTAAGAAACTCTGAATTCATTAAGATCAAGTTCTAATTATGGCTACCCACGCCTGACAGGTATATGTCTATCCTGTAAGGAAACCTCCAAGGTGAGATCGTGAGCTATTAAGTCTAAGGCTGAAACCTAAAATTTATTCGTCAAGTTCATTTTAAGTTTACCAAATCAATATTATTAGTGGCCAATTAACAAGAAGTATTAAGTTTAAGACTCAGAGGTTAAAAGCTCTACCGTTTGACATGAACAGTCATTGCTCACTGAGGCAAGACGTCCGGTTGATAAGTAGAAGGTTTATTATTATTAACTCAGGCTTTTAGAGTTTGACGCGAACACTCACTGCATACTGAGGCAAGACGTTCGGTTACTAAGTAAAAGCATGGTTAATTTTTTATATACACATTTTTGTATTCCATCGCTTTCAGGTGCTTCTTCCAATAACTAGAGCACTGAATATTATAAAATTTCACTTACAACTCATGTTCATATGTTACCATATATGTTGATAATACTTGTCAAATGAGGATATGAAGATCAAATTTAGTCAATATTATGGAGAGTTCATGACTTTAAATAATTCAAAAGGAAATAAACAAAAATTAACTTGTTACGAATTAGGCTGAGATACGTCTCATGAGCGGAAACTCCTTACACAACTATCACAAAACACCATTCCACTTGGATAGTAAAGTTAAAAAACATAAAAATCATTTTTTTTATTTTTTTATGAGAACAAACAAACAACACAAATAAAATAAGATACTAATCAACTATTCCCTCCCCCAAACCTAATTGAAAAATTATCCCCAATGTCTAAAAAGAAGAAGAAGAGTTTAGAAGAAAAATACCTGATTAGCGTGGAATTCTACATCTAAAAAGAAAACTAAAGATTAAGATCCAGATTTATTCAACGTTTCTTACCGCGATCATTGTCAGACCAGTTCAACTTGGAAATGATATGATCAATTTTTGGTTCAAATAATAAGAGTTGTTCAATTAAATTATTGGCTATTTTTGCAGTGAGGAAGATATCTTTTACGGATTTTGAGAGAAACCCATTTCTTTTGGCATCTTAAAGAAACACAAAAAGAAAATCAAAAAATCCATCAAATTTAAATATTCCAGTAGGTTTCTGATGAATGTTCAAATTCGCCCAAGATATCACTGTGAATATTTACTCTATAGTGCCGGGCCTCCTGATAAAGCAATAAACGCATCAACACGATTAATCATTTCAAAAAGTCTTTCAGACATACCTGAAATAACACATTTTTCTCCGTTATATTTTCGAAAAGATTTGCCTCTGCCAAAGGTTTTTTAATGATCCCCAAAACTTGACTGCCACCTACTTGTACGGCCCTTGAAACGTAACCCATCAGTCCAAGATTACCACCGTCATATACTAAGTGCATACTTTTCTCTGCCATAACTCTACCAAATTCCTTTACTGCCTCAACAAATTATGGTTTAGATCCAAAACTAGTTCCACAAAACACAAAGATGTTAATGACTCGTCTTCTTGAAGTTGCTTGCATTTTTTTTCTTTTACTCTCTCTAATCTGGATGTGTTGAAGAGAGAAATGGAGAGCAGAATTTATAAATCCTGAAAAAGGGAGAGTAATAATTGCTCTAGTACCTGTCAAATGACAATTATTAAATGAACAATAAAATAAATCGTGAAAGTCAAAAAATTTGGATCATGTCGGCGAAAATAAAAGGAAACAAATCACAATAATTATGTGAAGACAAATAAATCACTCACGCTACGCAAACGCATGTATCTAATTGGTTTGATTGTTGGTTGGATGGTGATTTTTATCTAACACAAGTAAATAAAACAAAACAAAGGTAAATAATGAAAGAAATCAATAATATGAAACTATCTGGGGTTATGAATCCTTCCAATATTCTTCTAAAGATGAAATGATTATCTTATATTTGTGTAAAATGTTGGTTTATTAACCTGGAACACGAAG
Source organism: Zanthoxylum bungeanum (assembly GCA_019454045.1). Taxonomy (NCBI): domain Eukaryota; kingdom Viridiplantae; phylum Streptophyta; class Magnoliopsida; order Sapindales; family Rutaceae; genus Zanthoxylum; species Zanthoxylum bungeanum. The sequence goes on along the minus strand of SKCR01011551.1, from coordinate 44,981 downwards.
ATATGCAAAAGTCTTTGTCGATGGTCGAATGCAAACACCCAAAGTGACCTAATTAACTATATGTATATGTTAATTAAGAAACTCTGAATTCATTAAGATCAAGTTCTAATTATGGCTACCCACGCCCGACAGGTATATGTCTATCCTGGAAGGAAATCTCCAAGGTGAGATCGTGAGCTATTGAGTCTAAGGCTGAAACCTAAAATTTATTCGTCAAGTTCATTTTAAGTTTACCAAATCAATATTATTAGTGGCCAATTAACAAGAAGTATTAAGTTTAAGACTCAATAAATAAACCACAATGTCACACAAGACACAAGATAAATCAACTTATAAAACCATTGATATTGGAATTCATCACAACCCTATATATTGTATTTACTTACAATACATACCTATGACTAATAAAGACATAAATAAATAAAACATCATAAAACAAGTTGAAAACTAAAAAGTTGAAATAAAATAATGAAATAAAATGCTGGGGTTATGGGATCCACTTTTAATATTTCAAATATAGAAATATTTCTTATTAGAATATATAAATTTGCATGATATTACCAACCAACCATATATGCAGTATCCAATTAAGTCATGTTTTAATTAATTCCAACCGACCATAAAGGCGATATCCAATTAAGTCAGGTTAAAATTAATTTAATTAAGTCCAACCGACCATAAATGTGGTATCCAATTAATTCAGGTTTTAAGATAATTTATATATTATAAAATAATGGAGATTAATCTAAATTATCATAATAAAAGTTTCACCTTTCACCCCAGCACAAAGAAGTTACCTATTCATGCTTTAAGTAAAAAAACAAAGTTTTATTACTAAAATAAAAAGAAAATACAAGAAAACTGAAAATAAACAAACAAGATTCTCTCTTCTTAGTATCCTAGAGAAATTCCCCATAAGAAAGTACGAAAATTTCCTTCAATTGAGGCTGCTATTTATAGGCTCCAAAATGGGTGCGCGTCGCGAAGAAAAACACATGTGTGTCGCGACGCGTGCTACGATAATGTCGGCAAACTGAATTATTGAGTCGGTGTCGCAACGCACTGTGGGTTGAGCATCGCGACACGCGCAACAGTGATGATAAGTTTCGACAGGCTGCATTATTGGCCTGGCATCGTGACACGTTGAGGGTTGATTATCGTGGCACGTCTGGTAAAAATTTCAATTTTGCCATTTTGATCCAAATTTTGATATTTTAGCCCCGAATTGATTCCAGTGAGTCCCGATATTTTATTTATCTATAAAATAAACACAAACACATCAAAACGTTCATAAAACTCGAGAAATTATACAAAATATTAAGTAAATGAGGCTATAAATATTGATATATTTTCCGCTCATCACACCTCCAAAACTAACATTTTGCTAGTCCTCGAGCAAAATAAAAAAAAAAATGAAAAAAACAACTTTAAAATAGATTAACCTAAGCCACTTTCTTAGGGATCACAGTTGCATTTAACGTATGCAACAAGCCTTTAAACTCTTAGGTGTCCCTAGTCGACGAGTTATAGTCTCGTGAGGGTTTACAGCGACGATACCTACAAACGTCAATAAAATGTACAATAAATCTCACAAAACAAGATAAACAAGTTAGTAACTAAACAAGTGAAATTCTTATCCAAGTTAATAGTTGTTTTCTTTCTAAATTATTAAATAAGTAAACTTTAAAATGACATATTTTAAATGGAGAGTCGTACCGAAATTCCGAGGCCATATTCAGACTCCCATCGGCCATATGAACGCGCTGGTGTCATCAGAATTCCGATTGGAGCTACTGTTCACCGTGGGTTTACTGTTCACCGATGCTTCTCTCCTCATTTCGCGTGCAACTGGCCGCTGTTTGGCGAAATCGACTCCGTATACTCGTAGTACTCTTCGAGGGCTTCGATTTGGTAGATAGCTCGGGTCGTGAAACGAAGCGACGAGCCGGGATCACGAAACCCACTCACGCCTTTTTCCTCTCTCGCCGTCGTCGTTGCCGGCGCTTTCACGGCCGCCGCCTGCCACCATCTTGCTCACCGTCGCTGGGCGGTCAGTTATGCACCGGTTCGCCGGCCTGAGGTGGCCGGAGTTGCCGCCGGCGAATGGTTCTTCTCCAAGGGCGATAAGGGTGCGAGTGAGGGATTTGGTTTGGTTTTGCCAATTTTTCTATTTTCCAACACCTTGAGGCTTTATATATTAGCTGGGAAAATATCAAATGAGTCCCCACGAATTTGCTGTTTAGCCCCTATCATTGAAACTTTTGTAATTTCGCATTTTCGGGGCCCTTATGACGCGATTTTCGAAAAGTACTCAACACGAAAGTTGTTCGTCTCGGAAAAACGAGTTCAATGGGTCAAGAATGAACTCGATCGGAGTTCGTTTCCTAATTCTATGACCAAAACTGTAAACTTTATGCTTTTTACGAAAATCGCGCAACCGACTTTTGATCCCATGCGTTTTCCGACATGACGAAAATTCATAATCTATTATTCCAACCCATATATTATCACTTGAACTCTTATTCTTAATCATCATCATGCTCCGAGACTATAACATCAGTCCAAAAATCTTCTGGAACAGTCTCGAAAAATCTGGGATGTTACAAAATCCTTCCAATATTCTTCTAAAGATGAAATGATTATCTTATACTTGTGTAATATGTTGGTTTATTAACTTGGAACATGAAGATATGCAAAATCCTATGTCGATGGTCGAATGCAAACACCCAAAGTGACCTAATTAACTATATGTCTATGTTAATTAAGAAACTCTGAATTCATTAAGATCGAATTCCAATTATGGCTACCCACGCCCGATAGGCATATGTCTATCCTAGAAGGAAATCTCCAAGGTGAGATCGTGAGCTATTGAGTTTAAGGCTGAAACCGAAAATCCCTTTGTCAAATTGTAACATCCCCGATCCGGCAGATGTTACCGGCAGAGGATAGACCGTACTAACCCCATAAGCCTCTGACTCATCAACCATAACAATACTATTACTCGTTCCTCTAATTATTTATCATAAGTATGGGTCCATGGCCCAAATTAATAACTGAACATACAAACTTAACTTTAATAACTGAATACATAAGAACACATGTCTTTTCAATGATTGACACATAATCAGAAATTAATACATGACTTCTATTTGACCTGACTGGACTCTCACCCTTTCTGACTTGAATTGGTGGACTCAATGCCCTAGTGACTGCATCAGTATCCATCTTTCAGAGCTCGTCCTCTGAGAAAACCTGCAATAACATAAAATAGAGGGTGGGGTGTTAGATCGTTGCACTATCTAAGTGAGTGGACGATAAAAACTGATAAAAACATAAATATCTTTAAATGAAAACTCTTTTTCTGAAATCTTTATCTGAAATCTCTTTTGTTAAACTTAACTTTTATGAGAACTGGTTTCTGAAAACAGTTTCTAAAATCTGATTTTTGAAAACTGTTTCCTGAGAATTTGATATCTGAATTTTTTTTTTTTGAAAATATTGTGTCTGAATACTGGTCTGTATCTAAAACACTTGATGTATGAGGGCGTTACGTTTCACCGTCCCTCAAAGCATGCCACTACTATCCCTGAAACTGGTGGACTTGGGGTGTTACGTATCACCGTCCCCCAAGCCACTGAACTAGAGCTGGTAGTGCTGATCCATGCTGCTACCTGACCCTGAAACTAGGTTCTAGGGGCATTACGTATCGTCGTCCCTCTAGCCCTGAACTAGGATCTGGGGGCGTTATGTATCGCTGTCCCCCAGTCCTCTACATGTGTACATGTTTTCTGTTCATCAATTCCATATATGTATAAGTTGCATACTGAGGTGGGTTCTTGCCCCATGCCCCAAAATATATAAAACTAATGTTTTAAATCTCAAAAATGTATAAAATATTTTCTGAAAAGTATTTCTTTCCTTAAACGTAACTTTGTATCAAATAACTGTACTAGAAATCATCTAACGCCCTATAGCGTAAAAATATAAGTCTGAAATGAATAACATAATAAAAATCAATTTAAAAGAAGAGTTGATACGAGACTTATAGGGTAGCCCCTAACGCGTTTGGGTGAAGTTGAGATTGTGTGAAATTGAATCGGGCAATTTTTATCCTTGCGTCGCGACGCAACTCATCCAGAACATCCCAAAAAATTCCCATTACGCGTCGCGACGCGAGCCACTCCAGTAGCGTTTCTGGGAAATTCCCAAGTCGCCTCGCGACGTGAAGCATTCTACGTCACGACACTGGTCCAAATTTCAGGCCTTATCTTCATCCCCTCTTACTCAATTTTGGCAAACACATCCTCCAAACATCTCACAAAGCAATCATCAACTTGGTCATAGAGTTCACGGGTCCTTTCTAATCAATAAGCATAAACTAACTTCATACTTGTGACCATATTTATTTCCATATGCTAAAACTCTTTCTTCATTAATTCACTCTAACCAATTTCATTATGTATAGGTGACTAAGTTCTCTGTTAAACTGATCATTCATTCTGTTTCCAATGAATACGTCTTAGATGTTCTCTTACCTTAATTTTTGTTTCATACCTTATGCTTCTCTAAGTATGGATCAAGAGGGAACTTCTCGCCTTGATTTCATAAAATTCATGCTTATATATTTTACAATACGGTCATATTATAGCTTTTATGGTGTATCAGAGAAACCTTTTTTTAGATTTTTCACTATATTTTACTTACACCTGCTTATTACTCGCATGGACTATCAATTTTGAATGGTATTAGAAAGTTTGATTTCCTTACTGAGGATGCAACACCTTTTTAAATTGTTTCGTATAGCCATTGGGCTAGATTTTTCAACTTTTACTTGCTTCATCTTTGAAAGTATCGTGTGTCCTGTAATGGGGTTCGTCACTCATACCTTAACTCTGGAAAGCATATAAATACATCTATTCATACCAATTTGTTTATCAATACCGTTCTACAACGTTTCTTCCATTTTCTCATATGTATACATTAGAACCTTGTAGTGTAGGGTCATATTCTTTATGTACATCTTGTCCACTATAATTGATTACCAATGAGTTGGTACTAAGGAGGTTGGTTCTGGTAGCTTCTATGGGGCTTAGCTGTATGAATATTTTGCTTAAGCTGCACTTTGTTAATAATGCGAACGATATCGTTCGGTTCTAGTTACAGTTCATACTTTTTTCTTACCCTTACTTCCATTGCCACTAAGTCTGGTTATGGTGGTCCAAATTAACCTTGTTCTCTATAGTTTAATATCATCAAGGGTCATTTCTCATATACATGCAAATATAACACACCTTAAGAATTCATTCGTCTTGCTAATTGTAACTTTACAATAACTTATCTTCTCGATTCCACGATATGCTATATATCTACCAAACCACCCATATTCGTGGCTTAGTCCGTCTCAAACCCGTAATGGTTTGGTCAACATGTAAGGGATCTTTGGTTTCATTATGATACTAAGAAACTTTGTTGTTACCCTTTTTTATTTTTGCTTATAATGTATTCTCTCCTACCGTTTTTGCACCTAGACAGCTTTACTTCCAAACTTTTTCCTTAGTATTCTTTTCATCTTCTACTTATCTCATTCTACACTGAGAACTTCCTTGGTCTATTTCTCTGTCTTCATACTTGAGGGATATATTCGTTCTTTACATATCCATTTATCACGCTCTAATTCTGGTTCCTTGTACCTCCGTTGTTGCTTAACTAATATTTATTCTTTGTACCACTCCATCTGTATAACTCATCTCCTAACTTTTTTGCTCACCGCCGTGACTTATTTATATTCCGTTATTAAAGTACGTGAGAAGGTTTTAAGTTTCGTTTCTCTTTCACTATACTTTCACTTATTTCTGGGAGTATCTTGAGGCAACCCTGAAAGTCAAACTCTGCTATTATTGTCCATCGAGGGTTGGAGGGTGGGAGCTTATCTTGAGGCTTTCCTACACTAGGGTACTATTTATTAAAAACTATTTGGTTTGCTCTCTCTTGCTTTACCTCTGATTATTTTTGATTATCGAATACACTACCTCCTCTGAGAAATTCCCCTAGAGTCATATTTTCTAAAAACTTATTACACTTCCCATGTACTTCTCTCTATTTAATGTCTGTCATTAATCTTCCGAAGTCATTCCTTTGTCTCTTTGAGTGTCGCTATACTCTCTTTACTATGCTTCCTTAAGAAACTTACACCGCTACATAAGTTCATTTCTTGTCCTAGTTCCTTAAAATCCTTACACCTTTACTTTTCTGAAAACTCTTTCAATTTAGATTGTTTATGACATCTCCTACTAAACCTTTAGTTCAAGTATGACTTTTTACCTGGTCTTTTTCTTCTCAATACCGTGAGACTTTTTATATGTTGTACACTATATTCTTGAGAATAATTCTTCATGGTCTCTTCATACTTTTAAGCCTTTACTTCTTCAAGGGTTCCTTAATTCTACGGTGACATCCAAACTTAGCTCGACTTATTGTAGCTTCAAACTATTCTATTTCATGCTTCCTCTCTACATTTCAATTGAGCTTATTAATTTAGTTGTCTAATCATCTCGCTATATGTCTAATCTATCCATTGCTCTACTTTATTGGTCCTTTTCTTTAATGGGTTCTTACTTGAGAAGTGGGCGTATGCTCACTAGCTTGCTTAGAGTATTAAGTCATTCTGGATATCTTCAAACTACATCACCCATGTCTCTAAACACTTATGTTTTCTTTTTTATTGGCTCTACTCCATACTACTGAGTCTAATGTGTTGGAAAGCGGTCGCGAGTGCGCAGCGGAAAATTAAAATTATTATGCCGCTTTCCCTTTGCCCAAGACCCATTTGTCTTGATTATTCTACAAGCCTAGGCATGTTAATATATTCTAAGCATAAAACTCATAAAACATGCAAAGAACATAAACCTAAACATGCTAACTATCATAAGAACTCTAAATAAAATAAAGAAAGAAAAAGACTTACTTGAACCGAAGACTCCTCCAGTCCTCCCTCCAATCTACAAGCTTTTCTCGAACTCAGCAAGCTCTTCCAAGTTCCAAAGAGCCACCCAAGTGTGTGGCCTCCAAAGATGCACACACCAAAGCCAAAACTCAACGGCAAGACTACGACTTGAGTGCATGGGTATTTTGCCCTTGGTGCTAGCCTATGTAAATACCTCAAAACTTTTAACTCGAGGTTCCTCTAGTCAATTAGACTTAAGGATCCTCAAAATTCTTAAACTTTAAGGTTGCTCACTTATATAAACCCAAGATATTAAAGGTTTTGGTGTAAAAATTTGTGAAGAATTCTTTGGGTTTATATAGTGCTCCAAAGACAACAAAATTAATTAAGAATCTGATGTGGGATAAAAGCTAATTTAATCTTAGCCATTGGATCTTAATTTAGTGGTTTAATGAGATTATAAAACCCTAATAAGAGTTTGGGCCGAATTGGAATTCAAAACAAATAGCAAAAAAAATTAATTTACTATTCATGTGAATAGTAATTTTTTTATTCCAATTACCAAAGTGCCCCTATCTTCATTCACCAATCCCTAAGCCACTATGGAACCTCATAAATGATTTGTTCAATAATTAAACACATTGAGCCATTTATGAACAATTCCTACAGCAATCATATATGTTGTTATATTTGTAATGTGTATTGTTAACCATTGATTTCGACTTTGTTGTGTGTGTGACCTTTTGGGTTCCCCTCAAGTTGGACATGAAATGAATAGTGATAATTTAATCGAACATAAATTATCCTCCGATCAGATGGTCGTTCGATTTCAATGACCAAGGTTGACATGTAGCAACATGTCAAGACCCCCAAATGAGAAAGAAAGATATATATACCCATTTTGTATGCGATTTACATATGATACGGTCCTTCGCCTCCCTGTATCCCCAATGTTAGGTTATCTAAGAACTAGCCAAGGATCAAATAAGCATAAAACATGTGTGAATAAACATAGCAAGATAACGGAAGGTACTCACTTTAATCGGCTAAGTATGATATGGAGATAACAAAAAATTCCAACCTTTGTGTAGTGCTCCAATCACTCCTTTGTTTGTATGTTGAGCTCCAAGCTTTGATTCTTGAATTCCAAACTCAAGGGTTAGTGTTCCTAACACCTTTGTAGTGCTAGCTTGAAGAAAAAAAATTGCCAACAATTTTCTTCTTGGTGAAGAGGGCTCACGACAATGAAGGGTTTTTTGTGAGAGAGAGAGTTGTTTTGTTAAGTGTGAATGATTTTCCAAGAAATCAAAACATATATCAAAAACAAAGTTTGGTAAAAGTCTTTCACCTTTTTAATGTTGAGTGTTTTACAAGCCATCACCAAATACCAAATTCCATCACCATAAAGGTAAGTAAAGTGACAAGTGATATGATTTATGGTGGGCCCCACTTGATTCAAAATCCAAGAGGGCCCGCAAACACATTCCGGGCTCGTGTTCGTTAATTCCGAATTAACAAATTTTCTTTTGCCACTTAATTAAATCAAATTTAATTAAATAATTATACCTAGCAAAATTACTATTAAAATCGCTTACGAATTAATTCGAAATTAATTCGTTCGCCCGAATTAAAATCCAATTTTAACTCCACTATGAAATCTAATTTCATTTAATATATCGAATATATTATTTTATCGATTAATTCTAAATTAATCATTCTCTCTCTTCCATTCGAATTTTATCCCAGATAAATATTTGCCGTAATTAATCCTAGATTAATTTTCTCTCTCTTCTAATTAATCCCAGATTAATTATGTTCGAGTAAAACGTCATCGGTGAATCTTCGGGAAGCAACCCATGTGATCCCTGGATATGTTGGCAGTAAATTTGGTCGTTGGACTATCCGAACACATGCATACCCGGTACCACATTCCTACCGCTTTACTAGACATGGTTGGCTTCTAGTAGAGCGTCGTGCCTACCCAATTCTCCAGAAATATTCTTTGAGGAATACATAATCTATGTCAGGTGTAGTATATGTAGTATTGCGTATTACGATCCAGTATCGATAACACTTCCCAGGCCTAGGGTTGGAATTGTGTCTACCTCGTACAAAACATATATCAGATCTCTGCCAACTAGTCTCTATAATCGGATAATCATGACCTAGTCATATTATCCTGATGACTGCAATACTTAAGAGTACTAGTTCCGTATCCTACGTGATCATCATCTCCATATGACTGGAGTGATACTTGTTGGACAATTATGACCCATAGCGTCACTATTTGTACAGAACACAGTGTTGTTGTACAAATTAACTATGTGACAAGGAAATTGCACTCTCATCATTTGTGATTAGATCACCATAGATATATAAATGAAGAGAGGTCCCTATGATTAGTTCCTGGACAGAGAATGATATGAGACAGTATCAGTCCCCGAAGGTTTAATCATTAAATATCCCTAGTCGGAGTATTATCGAGACTGGACATCGATAATGCGGAATAGGCTAGTATTGCACTTGTGTGCGTTGTGAGGGCACAACGGCATAGTTCTCATATATATAAGTATTAGATACTTATGCAAGTGCGATAGGAGGTCGTGTTTCACCGATGGTACGGGAAACAGCTTCGCTCTGGATAGACCCCTCGGAATCCCATTGGTATTATGACTATGTGTCTATGGGAGGCCGAAATCAGGTAGGTGTGTATAGTCTTAACCTGAGACTTGCATCGCTAATACTTACGATAATCGATAGACTTTGGTCTTGGTGGTACAAGGCTTTAACCGGTTCTGCTGTGCGTACACCACTTCTGGGTTTATCAGAGAGTCGTAGTGTATTGGGTGTGATGTCAAGACGGAAGTATCACTCCAGTCATAGTGGAGATGATGTCACGCAGGATACGGTATTAGTGCTCTTAAGTGCTGGCCGGCCATCGGGATATTATGACAAGGTCATGTATATCCGATTATAGAGACTAGTTACCAGACATCCGACATGTGCTTCGGACGGGGCAGACACTTATCCAGCCCCACCCCTAGCACGTGACTATCCGATACTGGGCTGATATACACGATACTACGATATACTACGCTTGATATAGATCCTTATTCCTGTAAGGATATTTCCGGAGAATTGGGTAGGCATGGCGCTTTGCTAGAGGCTAACCTTGTCTAGTAAATCGGTAAAACGTAGTACTTGGTACTTACGTGTTCGGATAGTCCGATGACCGATTTGACTGCCAACATATCCGGGGATCTCATGGGTCGCTTCCCAAAGATTCACTGATGACGTATAACTCGCACTCTAAATTAATCTGGGATTAATTAGAAGAGAGAGAAAATTAATCTGGGATTAATTGCGGAGATATTTTATCTGGGATAAAATATCAATTAAAGAGAGATAACGATTAATTTGGAATTAATCGAACAATTAATATATTGGATATATTAAACGAAATTAGATTTCGACGCGGAATTAAAATATATTTAATTCGGGCGAACGAATTAATTTAGAATTAATTCGTTAGCGAAGTGAATAATAATTATGCTTGGCATGATTATTTAATTAAATTAGATTTAATTGCGACGCAACGGAAAGTTCGTTAATTTAGAATTAGCGAACCCGAGCCCGAGATTATTTGCGAGAGCGCATTCCTATTTCGAATTCGAGTGCGGCAAATCAAATCAAGCGTCAAATCGTAGTAGCATCTAGCGTCACATCATTCGTCAATCAAGTGATTGATGTCTTTCACTTTGAGTGATTGACGTAAGTCACTATTCATGATTGATGGAAGTGATGTGTTGGTTGGAAGCTTAAATGGTTTGACTTTTTAAAGCCAAATTCACATGAAATACATGGTGAAATTCAATTGAGTGTATTTAATACACAAATTTGCCAAACCAAACACAACTAATTCTCTCTTCTCTCATCCTCTCTCTTCACGCCCAAAATGGGCAAAATGCTCATTGCATTTTCCATCAAAATGCCGAGCATAGGGAAGCATGGAGTTGGGTTTTTGTGGCAAAAACCGCAAGTGCTAGCACACTACGAGATATGCGAAGGTGATAGGGAAGCTCACCTATGAGCCGGGAACCGTTCGACGAAGCTTGGAGCTTGACGAAGGACCAAAAACGAAGTCAAAACAGTGAGGAAAATCTGCACTGCAGTTCACACTTCACACCAGAAACCAGTGCGTTTTTGGAGTTTTGTTGCCTCCGCGTCGCTCAACCGATCGATGTAAGTATTCCGTAACTTCCTCGATTCGTATTCGTACTTATTTCCTGTCTTGTATTCGATCTGTGGGACCTATAAACTCCTACAATGGTATCAGAGCGAGTAAATGCATGAAATACAACTTAGGGATAAAATTTGGGTAAAAATGTGTTTGAGCATGTTTAATGAAATTGGATGATTTAGTGTGTTTATAACATGTTTTATTGATGATTGATTAGATCATTTGAATAAATTTGATTTGGAACAAATTTGCCCCAAATTTTATGTTGGCCGATGGTGCCCTAAGTGTGAGCTCTTGGAATTTTAATTTTTTGATTCATTGGATGTATTAGAAATGATTTGGGGATATTGATTTAATGTTGAATTTGATTCAATTGGATTGGATTTGAATTTGGCATAATAATTCCCCTTGGCCGAGAGTCTATAAGCATGTATGGGTTTGATTTTGATTAATTTGTGTTGGACACTAATTGATGAAGATTGCATGATTAATTAGCCTAATTTGTGTTTTGGAAAAAATGATTTGGGTAATTAATTGTGTTAATGCACTTTAGTTAATTAAAGTATGAAATTTGGAATTTGTGTTTATTAAATTTGGGCCTATTTTGTGAATTTGGGCTTAGTGTTGTTATTGGGCTTAATGGGCTTTGTTGTACAAAGTTGGGTTAAGGCAAATTGGATTGGATCCAATTGGGCCCAAAATCGCTTCCATAAAGCCCAAATGCGACTTAATGGACCTTTGTAATTTAATTGGGCCTAATGGGCCAAAATTAATTAAAGGCTTATGAGGTAATTCCCGATTGGCTTGGTTATCGGTTCGCTTTTGATCCGATTTGACCAAAATTCCACGCCTTAAGAAATTAATTAAAAGTCCATTGGACTTTAATTAAATTAACGTTGGACGTTAATCGGGCTTTGAGACCCGTAGCGATTAAATTTGGAATTTAAGTCGTTAAGGTTCGTTAAATAAAGTGTGTGATATTTAATTTGGAATTAAATAGTGAATTAGAATTAAATGCATGTTAAATTGGATTTAAAGATGCAGTTTAATTTAATTCGAGAATTCGTACTTTGAGTACTTATTCGCAAAGACGAGCTTGACTCGCACAAAATCAAATCGTTGTTTGAACATTGGATGGTCGCTAATTATCAGATTAATTAATTTGATTAGATTGATTGATAACATGCTTGTGTGAATACATGGTTGTGATGCATGAATAATGAATATCGGATGGATATTAGATGGGTGGGGCAATTTTAGAAATTGTTGTAATAAATTTGATTTATTAATTGGACCTGCGTGTCCAGCCTTATCACCTCCTATTCTTTGTATTCTCTTCTCACCTATTCCCCTCAATGTAAATGAGGTTTCTTTAGAAATGTAGTGTAACGGGTAGAAGTAATACAAGTGGTAGCTTGAGTGAGAAAGGGAGAGATTTGATCTAGGATCAATGTGTAAAGTATCCATCCGCATATCATTATTATTTATTTTCATACTCACTTTATTATGTATTTAGAATGCATGTTTAAGGGTGTATGATGATGAGACCTTAACAAAGATAATTAAATTGGTAGCCAATTTGCACGCGAAAAACCCTCATTAAATATCAAGCGTTTATTTTCCTTCCATTGAGTGATTCTTGCTCAAGATCCAAGATTGGCAGGGGTTGTTGGCCAAAGTCAAGCCCTTGTCCATCGAAGATGTGTTTTAATCACGAGGCTTTGTTCCATATCGGTGTCGTGTCCAAGTTGTGGTTTGTTGGCCAAAGTCAAGACCACTTCTTGTCCATTGACATTGATTACGAAGCTTCCATGTCAATGGGTCCGCGCTTGACTGGGATCACTAGGTTTGTTGTGCCAAAGCCAAGGCCTAGTTGATTCAGAGGAAAAAGGTTAGGGTATACATTCGATGTATAGGCATAATAAAGATATATATTTGGACTTGGATGTCCACCTACTGGATCTAGGAGTTGGATGAGATCCAATTGATCTTAGAGATCTACCTAGTTAATTATCATACAATTTGTTGGCCAAAGTCAAGATTGTGTGATATTTAACGGGATCCTAGCCCACTAGGAAACACGGTTTCCCGAGTACTCGACAGAGGGTTAGAGGCTCGACGAAAAATAGTGGGAGGCAAGAATTGAATTTGCAATATTCGTTCAATTACTACTCGCCATATGTGCTAAATCGAATATCACGTCATAAATTCCGTCAATTAAATGTTAGTTGGACTAATATTTAAATTGTTGTTTTATAAATAGTTGGACTATTATATTCAAACAATTAATTATGGTTGATTTTATAATTGGATTATAAAATCAAAATAATTGAATTGAATTGATTAATTATAGTTGATTAAATAGTTGGACTATAATAATCATTATAATAAAAAGGTGCCTAAATAGTTGATTAAATAGTTGGACTGTTAAAATCAAGATATAATTGAAAGATTGACGTTTAATTCATAATCCTAGGGAAGATGTAATTGAATGTTTTAAATTTTAAATTGGGAATAAATTTCAGCATGGTCCTGGAAATTAAATGAGTTATTTTATTTGATAAAATAATACTAGGCCTAAGCTCGGAGTTAAGCAAACAGTAGAACATAATCTTTGGAAGATTATGTGATGATAACTTTAGTGCTTAATCCATTAAGCTTGTCGCAGTATACTCCTTATTTTCTGAATCAGAACTAAGGATTAGATCCTTAAAGTATGATAATGAAATTGAAGGATATTCATGGATCTATTTTAGATCTTTGAAATACTAAATTGCAATTAATAACTCTTGGAGGGTTAATGACTATTCTCAAGGAGACAAAGTCAAACTTTGCAATTAGGCAAGTAGCGCAAGGCGCACCTTACTTTAATATTCTAGAAACCCGAGGCTTGGCCAAAGGCTTCTGGAGTGTTGAAATAGGGCAAAGGCTAAATCTTTATATTCTTCTAGGAAGATAAAGGACATATCCAAAATGTCTGTCTAAATGTGGCAAACGGGATCGCGGAAGCGTGACTGCCATTTGGACAAAGCAGACATGAAGGAATTAAAGACGGTGCAAGGCTCCGACTTTAAATATGTTTGTCATATATGTATTCATTACTAGTATTGAAATTAGATTTTAAATACTTAGTGTGATACATAAAATATATGTATTGATGTTTAGAATCTGTTTTGAACAGGATACTGACTTCAATTGAGATTTTATCTGCGAATTGGAAACGGGACGAAAGTCGCTGCTTTATCTGTAGATACCTAAGTTTAGGAACAACCCTCGGGTATGTACCTAAATTAGGAAACTGTTATAATGTAACTAGTTTGACTAGATACATTATCTCTATATCAGTGTTTAACCCATTGCGGGTGAACCTTTATATTTTAGAACACTAAATGTTTCATTATATAAAGATGATATTGAGATAAAACACATTAGATGTGAATACAGAATTTATATTTTGAATATAATCTCAAATATATAACATGACAATCAAATAGCTCAAACTGATTTGATCGGAAGAAACTAATAGTGGTAATGTTGTCTGGGACACCTTAAACAAGACTCGTATATCCACACTTTTGAAGAGTGGGTACTATGACTGATTTGACTATTCAAATAAAGTCTACGAATCTAGTTTATTGGGCAAAGTGCCTGAAACACTATTTACTTGGTAAAAGTGAAAATGCCACCGATCTGTTAGCCCTAGTTCATAGTGAAGCAAGTGGGCCCATGTCTAGCTAGGCTAGATATGGATATGAATATTTCGTGACCTATACGGATGTGGCATCTCATTATGGTTATGTGTTTCTTTTGAAGAACACAAATCGGAAACTTTACAGTTTCGACACGAAATAGACAAACAGATCGGCTACAGTATTGTACCGTCACGGTAAGACCGTAATGGAAATTACTTAAGCAATAAGTTTTTAAAATACTTGAAAGAGTTAGTATTCTTTCAAATGAGGACTCCTCCGGAACACGTCAAAGTGACGGTGTGTCCGAACTGAGTAACCGAATGTGTTGGACATGATAAGGTTAATCATGAGTCGCTCAGAGCTACCATTTCCTTCAACGGATAAGCATTAACAGTGCAGAACTTATTTAGAATAAGGTTCCATAATATCTATTTGACAGATATCATATTAGATATGAACGGGAAAGAACCTGGTTTCACATTCCCGATAATTTGGGTATGCTAGGCATATGTTTGGATGATACCAAACTAGAACCCAAATTGGATAAGTGCCAATAGTAGGTTATCCTAGGGATACCATAAGTATTGTACTTAAGCATCTCACAAGAGAACAATTAGATTGTTGCTCGCCATGTGGTTTTCCTTAGAGGAATACCGATATGCAGTGGTAAGTGGGAGGATAGTAAAACTCGATGAAAATCAGAGTAATACTATTCCTGGCATCAATTCCTAATGGAACACAAATAGTTCAATCAAAGATGTGTAACTATACCATTAATCATTGAATACACAAGAACCGCGTAAGTCGGAGAGAGTCCGAAAACAAACCTGGGGTATGGGTTTCTGATCTCACCTTATAAAGATGTGTATCTTTTGAGGAATACCAACTGACTACGTATGAGGAAGTGATACAAGGTATCGACTCCCTATTTTGACAAAGTGTCATGAGTCCGAAATGGATTCCATGTATATCAACAAGTTTGGATACTAGTTGATGTACCGCAAGGCATTGTGCCTATTGGTACTTTATAAGTCTTCAAGGAAGACGCACATGGATGGCAACATATCAACGCATAAAGCTAGGCTTTTAGCGAAAAGGTATCATTATCAACATTGTGTTGATTACGATTCAACCTTTTACCTGTTGCCTTGGAAAAATCATTTGGATAATGCTTGCTTAAGCTGCATGTTTCATTTATGAAATATGACAGCAGAACGGGAAAATCACTTCCTGAAAAGGAAACCAGTCGGAGGATGTTTAAAACATCCTGTCGATTTTGTCGTACATTAACTAGCAAACAAGGTTTGCGGGTTATTCGATCCATGTTTGGATTGAAGCAAGCATAGGTTCTTGGAATTATCGTTTTGATGTAATCATAATGGTTATGATTTAATTCAAAACGAAAAGATTCTTGTGTATATAAGGAGGTTAGTGGGAGCGCACTGACAATGACTGTCCTAAATAGATAATGATAAATATGTCATTTCATGGAAATGAAATTCCCAATAATAATCGTCGAAAGCTTGGCTTTGGAGAAAAACTCTCCGAGAAACCGTACATTGAAAAATGTACGCGACCTTGTGTCTCATACGCTTTGAGCATATGATTCACAAACAGGCAAATCCGAGTGATAGTCACTGGATTCTGGAGAAGGAGAACTTGAAGTGACTGGGATCACTACTGCAAGTTTCCTAACCGATAAAATCGGTACTATAAAGTTTGAATAACGGTACAGTGAGCTGGAAATCTTCCAAGCAAGATTCTGTTACCGAATAAACAACAAATGCGGGTTATTGCAGCAGCTGAGGCAGCAATAGAAACCTTCTGGGTCAATATATAAATCTAATTAGATTAGATGTAATTCTATTAGCAGCTGAGCTAGGCTTGAGCACAGACTAAAGAATTAATGGTCTCATCAACGATCCAGATAATTCGATATTCATCTGATTCGTTCGGATCATACATCGTGGCGATGTGATGATCGAATAAATCGCATCAGATGATAATCATGAAAATCCGCTGACGAAAGTCCTTACTCAGCAATTGAGCCAAACCGTACATAGTTCGGGTGTTAGACACTCGAGTGACTGGCTATAGGCCAAGTGGGAGATTGTTGGACAATTATGACCCATAACGTCACTATTTGTACAGAACACCGTGTTGTTGTACAAATTAACTATGTGACAAGGAAATTGCACTCTCATCATTTGTGATTAGATCACCATAGATATATAAATGAAGAGAGGTCCCTATGATTAGTTCCTGGACTGAGAATGATATGAGACAGTATCAGTCCCCGAAGGTTTAATCATTAAATATCCCTAGCCGGAGTATTATCGAGACTGGACATCGATAATGCGGAATAGGCTAGTATTGCACTTGTGTGCGTTGTGAGGGCACAACGGCATAGTTCTCATATATATAAGTATTGGATACTTATGCAAGTGCGATAGGAGGTCGTGTTTCACCGATGGTATGGGAAACAGCTTCGCTCTGGATAGACCCCTCGGAATCCCATTGGTATTATGACTATGTGTCTATGGGAGGCCGAAATCAAGGTAGGTGTGTATAGTCTTAACCTGAGACTTGCATCGCTAATACTTACGATAATCGATAGACTTTGGTCTTGGTGGTACAGGGCTTTAACCGGTTCTGCGTACACCACTTCTGGGTTTATCAGAGAGTCATAGTGTATTGGGTGTGATGTCAAGACGGAAGTATCACTCCAGTCATAGTGGAGATGATGTCACGCAGGATACGGTATTAGTGCTCTTAAGTGCTGGCCGGCCATCGGGATATTATGACAAGGTCATGTATATCCGATTATAGAGACTAGTTACCAGACATCCGACATGTGCTTCGGACGGGGCAGACACTTATCCAGCCCCAGCCCTAGCATGTGACTATCCGATACTGGACTGATATACACGATACTACGGTATACTACGCTTGATATAGATCCTTATTCCTGTAAGGATATTTCCGGAGAATTGGGTAGGCATGGCGCTTTGCTAGAGGCCAACCTTGTCTATTAAATCGGTAAAACGTAGTACTTGGTACTTACGTGTTCGGATAGTCCGATGACCGATTTGACTGCCAACATATCCGGGGATCTCATGGGTCGCTTCCCAAAGATTCACCGATGACGTATAACTCGCACTCTAAATTAATCTGGGATTAATTAGAAGAGAGAGAAAATTAATCTGGGATTAATTGCGGAGATATTTTATCTGGGATAAAATATCAATTAAAGAGAGATAATTATTAATTTGGAATTAATCGAACAATTAATATATTGGATATATTAAACGAAATTAGATTTCGACGCGGAATTAAAATTAGATTTTAATTCGGGCGAACGAATTAATTTAGAATTAATTCGTTAGCGAAGTGAATAATAATTATGCTTGGCATGATTATTTAATTAAATTAGATTTAATTGCGACGCAACGGAAAGTTCGTTAATTTAGAATTAGCGAACCCGAGCCCGAGATTATTTACGAGCGCATTCGTATTTCGAATTCGAGTGCGGCAAATCAAATCAAGCGTCAAATCGCTAGTAGCATCTAGCGTCACATCATTCGTCAATCAAGTGATTGATGTCTTTCACTTTGAGTGATTGACGCAAGTCACTATTCATGATTGATGGAAGTGATGGGGTGGTTGGAAGCTTTAAATGGTTTGACTTTTTAAAGCCAAATTTACATGAAATACATGTGAAATTCAAATGAGTGTATTTAATACACAAATTTGCCAAACCAAACACAACTAATTCTCTCTTCTCTCATCACTCTCTTCACGCCCAAAATGGGCAAAATGCTCACTGCATTTTCCATCAAAATGCCGAGCATAGGGAAGCATGGAGTTGGGTTTTTGTGGCAAAAACCGCAAGTGCTAGCACACTACTGTTGGATAATATGACCCATAGCGTCACTATTTGCACAGATCATTGTGTTGTTGTAGCAAATTAACTATGTAATAAGGAAATTGCACTCTCATCATTTGTGATTAGATCACCATAGATATATAAATGAAGAGAGGTCCCTATGATTAGTTCCTGGATTGAGATGATATGAGACAGTATCAGTCCACGAAGGATTAATCATTAAATATCCCTAGCCGTAGTATTATCGAGACTGGACATCGATAATGCGGAATAGGCTAGTATTGCACTTGTGCGCGTTGTGAGGGCACAACGGCATAGTTCTCATATATATAAGTATTGGATACTTGTGCAAGTGCGATAGGAGGTCGTGTTTCACCGATGGTACGGGAAACAGCTTCGCTCTGGATAGACCCTTCGGAATCCCATTGGTATTATGACTAGGTGTCTATGGGAGGCCGAAATCAAGGTAGGTGTGTATAGTCTTAACCTGAGACTTACATCGCTAATACTTACGACAATCGGTAAACTTTGGTTTTGGTGGTGGGGGATCTTAACTGGTTCTGTGTTCACCTCTTCTGGGTTTATCAGAGAATCGTAGTGTATTGGATGTGATGTCAAGACGGAAGTGTCACTCCAGTCATAATGGAGATGATGTCACGCAGGATACGGTATTAGTGCTCTTAAAGTGATGCGCATCCAATCGTGATATTATGACCAGGTCATGAATATCCGATTATAGAGACTAGTTACCAGACATCCGATATGTGTTTCGGACGGGGCAGACACTTATCCAGCCCCATCCCTAGCACGTGATTATCCGATACTGGGCCGATACGCACAATACAATTGTATACTACGCTTGATACAGATCTAGATATTCTTTGATGAATATGTCCGGAGAACTTGGGAAGACTTGGTGCTTTGCTAGGAGTCGACCTTGTCTCGTAAATCGGTAGAACGTAGTACTTGGTACGTACGTGATTCGGATACTCCGACGACCGCATTTACTGCCAATATATCCGGAGATCTCATGGGTCGCTTCCCGATAATCCACCGATGACGCACAACTCGCACTCTTGAATAATCTGGGATTATAAAGAAGAGAGAGAGAGAATTAATCTAGGATTAATAACGGAGATGTTTTATCCGGGATAAAATGTCGTCTAAAGAGAGAGAACGATTAATTCGGAATTAATCGATGTATTAATATATTCGATATATTAGACGAAATTAGATTTCGACGCGGAATTAAAATTAGATTTTAATTCGGGCAAACGAGTTAATTTAGAATTAATTCGTTAGCGACGTAAATAATAATTTCGCCAGGCGCAATTATTTATTTAAATTCGATTGAATTAACGTCGCGACGTAAGCTCGGTATTTCGGAAATATCGAACCCGAACGCGTGAGTGCACGTGGGCCCACTTTCATTTGGAAACGTGTGGGGCCCACATGACACATGTCATTGTATGTATTATTTTATTGATAATGCATTGCATGTTGATAGTGTAGAATGCACTCAATGTTATTGCATGGAAATTGAGTGTTTGACACTCTAAGCCATTGCATGTTTTGTGTCATAATTTTATTATTTATTTAATAAATATTATGGCATAAATATAAATTGATTTTTGGTAAATCATTTTAACTTAACACAAAACTTCTTCTCTCTCATTTCTCTCTTCTCTCACGCCCAAATGAAGAAAATCTTCACTGGTTTGGAACCAGAAATGGCGTGAACAAAGGGAAGCTAAGAGTGGTTTCTCATGGTGAGAAATCAAGTGCTAGCACACTTACAAGTCTTGCGAAGGTGGTAGGGAGGTTCGACCATGAGGCGGGACTCATCCGACGGAGTTTGGAGCTTCGTTTTGAGACCCGAAACTGCCAAGACAGTGAGCATGGACTTGTTGCAGTGGCGTGAGCAAGGCAGTACGTTTTTGGCCTTCATTCGTCTCCAAATCGACATAACCGATCAATGTGAGTATTCCGCTACCTCCGTTGATGTATTCACGCATTATTTCATGTCTTGATTTGATCTTGGGACCTTAGAATAAACCAACAACTACGAGATATGCGAAGGTGATATCGAAGCTCACCCATGAGCCGGGAACCGTTCGACGAAGCTTGGAGCTTGACGAAGGACCAAAAACGAAGTCAAAACAGTGAGGAAAATCTGCACTGCAGTTCACACCAAAACCAGTGCGTTTTTGGAGTTTTGTTGCCTCCGCGTCGCTCAACCGATCGATGTAAGTATTCCGCAACTTCCTCGATTCGTATTCGCACTTATTTCATGTCTTGTATTCGATCCGTGGGACCTATAAACTCCTACAATACTTCCATCTTGACATCACACCCAATACACTACGATTCTCGGTATACCCAGAAGAGGTGTACACAGAACCTGTTAAAGCCCCGGACGACCAAAACCAAAGTATATTGATTGTCGCAAGTATTAGCGATGCAAGTCTTATGTTAAGACCAAATACACCTACCTTGATTCGGATTCCCATAGACACATAGTCATACTACCAATGGGATTCTGAGGGGTCTATTCAGAGCGAAGCTGTTTCCGTACCATTGGTAAACAGAACCTCCTATTACATTTGCATGAATATCTAATACCCAAATATATGAGAATTATGTCGTTACGCTTCCATAATATGCAGAAGTGTAATACTAGCCTATTCCGCATTATCGATGTCCAGTCTCGATAATACTACGACTAGGGATATTCAATGATTAAACCTTACATGGATTAATACTGTCTCATATCTTATTAATCCGGTACTAATCATATGGTATTTTATCATTTATATATCCCGGTAATCCAATTACAAATGATAAAAGAGCAATTTCCTTTGTCACATCGTTTATTTGTACAACAACACCATGTTCTGTACAAATAGTGATGTTATGGGTCATAATTGTCCAACAATCTCCCACTTGACCTATAGCCAATCACTCAAGTGTCCTACACCTGAACTATGTACGGGTCGCTCAAATTTCTGTTGAGAAACAGCTTTCATCAGTAGATTTACAATGTTATCATCTGATTCGTTTTATTCGATCATCACATCGCCACGATGTATGATCCGACGAATCCGATGAAATAGTCGAAGTATATACTTGTATCATTGATGAGACCGCGGTTCCTTAGCCTATGTCGTAGCCTAGCTCAGCTACTAATAGAACCACTCTTAATCTAATTAAGAATTTTATAGATCCAAAATGCTTCTTTTACTGCTTCAGCTGCAGCAATATTCCACTTTTGTTATTTATTCGACAACAGTATCTTGCTTGGAAGATTTCCAGCTCACTGTTCCGTTATTCAAACTAAATATGTACCCTTATTGCGACTTAAAGTCGTCTTTGTCGGTTTGGAAACTTACAGCGGTGAACCAAGTCACCTTAAGTTCTCTTCCTCCATAACTTAAGAAAGCATCCTTAGTTCGTCTAAGATATTTAAGGATGTTCTTAACATCAATCCAGTGACCATCACCTGGATTGGCCTGATTGTGACTCCATATGCTCAAAGCATATGAGACACCAGGTCGCGTACATATTTTTAATGTACGAGTTCTCGGAGATGGTCAACAACTTTTAGATCTATCCCAGTAGATCCTTATTCCTAGAATAAAGGTTGTCTCTCTCAAGTATTATATGGAGAATTTTAACGAAAGCCAAGCTTTCACCGATTGTATTATGGGAATGTCATTTCCAAGAAATGATATGTCATCATTATATAGGACAATCATTGTCAATGCGCTTCCACTAACCTTCTTATATACACAAGAATCTTTACCATTTTGAATGAAACCATATACCATTATGATCTTATCAAAACATTAGTTAGAATAACGCAATGCTAGCTTTAATCCATAAATGGATTGATTTAACTTGCAAACCTTGTTTGCTTGTTTTGGTACGAAAAAACCGTCAGGATGTTGATAAACATCCTCCAAATGGTTTCCTTTAAGGAAAGCGGTTTTGACTTCCATATGCCATATTTCATAAATGAAATATGCAACATTAGCCAACATTTTCCAAATGGATTTAATCATGGCAACATGTGAAAAAATTTCATCGTAGTCGACACTTGTCGTTGACGATACCCTTTCTGTACAAGCCTAGATGGGTACATTTGTATGTTTCCATCCATGTATGTCTTCATTGAAGACTCATTTTAGTACCAATAGGCACAATTCCTTATGGTTTGGTATACATGGAATCCATTTCGGACTTCATGACATTTTACCATAAAAGGAGTCGATACCTTGTATCAATTCCTCATACGTAGCTGGTTCATCTTCCTCAAAAAGATTGAAATCTACATGATGTGAGATCAGAAACCCATACCTCCCAGGTTATTTTCTGACTCTCTCCGACCTACGTGGTTCTTTTGTATTCGAAGGTTATTGGTACAGTTTCATCCCTGATGAACTGTTGGTGTTCCGTGAGGATTCGGTGCCTAGAATAGTATTACTCTGATTCTCATCGAGTTTTACTTTCCTCCCACTTACCATTGCATATAGGTATTCCTCTTAGGAAAACCGCATGGAGAGCAATAATTACATGGTTATCTTGTGAGTTGTATAAGTACTATACTTTGGTTTCCCTATGACAACCTACAAATAGGCACTTATCCGATTTAGGTTCTAGTTTGGTATCATCCTATCATTTAGCGTATGCCCAACATTCCCACAGCCAAAACAGCGACTCTCGTCCCGTTTCCGACTCATAGGTCGATCTCATCTGAAGTCAGTCTCCTGCTAATCAACAGATTTTGCACATCAGTACATATATTTATGTACCACATCCGGTATCTAAAATCCAATTTTAAAACCAGCAGTGGACATGTTTATAATAAACATACCTGAAGTCGGACCCTTTGTCCGTCTTCACTTCATTCATGTCTGCATTGTGCATACGGCAGTCACACTTCCAGTGACCCTGTTTGCCACAGTTTAGGCAGACATCTTGGGATATATCATTTGTCTTCCTAGAAGACTGTGACGATATTGCCTTTGCCCGTTTTAGAAGCTCTGTCTCTCCCTCATTGAGCATAACCATAAACTCTCCAAGAGTTTACTCTTGGTTCATAATGAACCTACACCAGCTTTCGGGTAGAAACAATAAGATCAAATATTTGGAAGTCTCGACAGATGTACCCTCTGAAATACGTGAGTGAACCTTGCTATTCGATGTCAGCAATCATCTACGACACCTAGTGCTCGACAGATGTACCATCTGACATACGCGAGCGAATGAGCTTCTTTTGCAATTCGTACTTCTAAGATCTAAGAATAGATCTATGAAGATCCTTCAATTTTAATATCATACTATAATGATCTAATCCTTAGTTCTGACGAAGAAATTAAGGAGTCATTGCGTCAAGAATAACAGATTGAGCACTAAAGTTATCATCACCATGAGTCTTCCAAAGCTCATGCTCCACTATTTGCTCAACTCCGGGATCAGGCCCGAGATGTCACTCTATCAAATAAAGTAACTTCTTGGCTCCCAGGACTATCCTGAGGTTCTATTCCCAATTTGAAAATTGAAGCCGTAAAATACATTTTTCACCTAGGATTATATCCTTTGACGCTAATCTTTCAAGTCATCTTGATTGCTATAGTCCAACTATCCAATCAACGATTTCAGGTACAATCTAATGTAATGATTACTATAGTCTAACTATATAATTAACTACAATTTGATTGGTTAAATTCAAATATATTGATGACTATAATCTAATTATATAATCAACTGTAAATGAAGTAATTTGAATACAGTCCAACTGTTTAATTAAAACAACAATTGAATATTAGTCCAAGTAATATATATAAAAATTTTAATGACGAAAAATTGAAATAAGCGCGTATTGGCAAGTATCTAAACGAAATTGCAAATTTAATATTTGCCTCCCACTATTTTTCGGTGAGACTCTAACCCTCTGTGGAGTACTCGGGAAACCTAGTTTCCTAGTGGGCTAGGATCCCGTTAAATAACACACAACCTTGACTTTGGCCAACAAGTTGTATGAAACTTAACTAGGTAGATCTCGAAGATCAATTGGATCTCATCCAATTCCTATATCTAGTAGGTGGACCTCCAAGTCTGAAACATATATCCAATATATGCCAATATATCCAATATATTGCCTAACCTTTTTCCTCTGCATCAACTAAGCCTTGGCTTTGGCTCAACAAGCTTAATGAAACCAGTTAAGCGTGACCCATTGACAGTGGGAAAGCTTCGTAATCAAGGCCGATGAACAAGAAGTGACCTTGACTTTGGCCAACAAATCACAACTTTCCCAAGGCGTACGATATAGAACAAAGCTTTCGTGATTCAAACACATCCGCGATGGACAAAGGTCTTGACTTTGGCTAACAAACTAGTGCCAATCTTGGATTTTGAGAGAGAATCACTCAATGGAAGGAAAAACGCTTAATATATAAAATAAGGATTTTTGTCGGGATTTGGCAACCAATTTATTATCTTTAATTAGGTCTCATCATACACCCTTAAGCATGCATTCTAAAATCATAATAAGGCGCGATAAAATAATAATGATATGCGGATGGATATTTAACAAATTGTTCCTAGAACAAATCTCTCCATTTCCTCTCCCCGGCTAACACTATTCTTACTTCTACCCAATTACATAATACTTCTAAAGAAACCTCATTACATTGAGGGTAATTGGTGAGTAAAGAATTACAAAGAGTCAAAAGATAAAGGCTGGACACGCAGGTCCAATTTAATAAATTCTAAATTTATTACAACAATTTCCAAAATTGCCCTTACCCATCTAATATCCATCTGATATACATTATTCATACAATACATCTATGTATTCACACAAAGCGTGTTATTCAATCAATCTAATCCAATTAATTAATCTTTGAATTAAGTGATCATCCATTGTTCAAATAACGATTTGATTTGCGCGACTCCAACTCGTTTAAGAATAAGTACTCAAAGTGCCTATTCTTGAATTATATCGAACTACAATTTTAAATCCAATTTAATTTTGTATTCAATACTAATTCATATTTAATTCCAAATTAAATAATTACACTTTTTAATATGCCTTTACGACTTAGATTCTAAATATAATCTTAATGGGTCTCAAAGGCCCAATTAACATCCAATGTCAATTTAATTAAAGTTCAATGGGCTTTTAATTAATTCATAAGGCATGGGCTTTGGCCAATATGGGTCAAACCCAAATGCCAAGGCCCAATAAAGGAATCACCCTATTTGCCATAAAATTAATTTAGGCCCATTACGCCCATTTAAATTTAAAAGGCCCATTTATTATATTTGAACTTTATGGAATGGTTTTACGCCCAAATTGGATCAAATCCAATTTTCCTAAACCAACTTGGCCCAACCAAGCCCATTAGGCCCAAATACAACAATTTTAGCCCAATTCCAAATTAAGCCTAATTAATTAAATTCTAATATTCCAAATATCACAATTTATTTTATTCAAGTGTATAGCCATAATTAATTATTTAAATTAACATTTCCAAAATACCAATTTAATTAATTAATCATGCTTAATCATTATCAACTCATGTCCAACATAATTGAAGCAAAATCAATCCAACATGCTTCCAATAGCTCACGACAATATGGATATTTTTTCATCAATTTTTATTTCAATCCAATTAAATCACAAATCAATATATTTAAGCATTTTAAACACATCCAATGGTCTAAAAAACAAATCACCATGAGCTTAGGGTTCATCACATTTTCGGCCAAGCATATGGAATTAGGGGAAAATTTATCCAATTCATTTTCTCAATTCTTAAGATGCACAAATCTAATTTAACATCATCTAAGCTCAACCAAACCATCAATTTGGAAAAATCATGCTCAAATCACAAAAATCCCAAATTAAAGTTTATTAACCCTAAGTTCATTTCATGCTTAAATTGGCTCATGATACCAATGTTAGGTTCTCTATGAACTAGCCAAGGATCAATTAAGCATAAAACATGTGTGAATAAACAAAGCAAGATAGCGGAAAGTACTCACTTTGATCGGCTAAGTAGGATGTGGAGATAACAAAAATTCCAACCTTTGTGTAGTGCTCCAAGCTCTCCTTTGTTTGTATGTTGAGCTCCAAGCTTTTATTCTTGAATTCCAAACTCAAGGGTTAGTGTCCCTAACACATTTGTTGACTCCTTTGTAATGCTAGCTTGAAGAAAAAAAAATTGCAACAATTTTCTTCTTGGTGAAGATGGCTCACAGCAATGAAGGGTTTTTTGTGAGAGAGAGAGTTGTTTTGTTAAGTGTAAAAAGTGTAAATTGTTTTCCGAAAAATCAAAACATATACCAAAAATAAAGTTTGGTAAAAATCTTTCACCTTTTTAATGTTGAGTGTTTTACAAGCCATCACCAAATACCAAATTCCATCACCATAAACGTAAGTAAAATGACAAGTGATGTGACTTGTGGTGGGCCCCACTTGATTCAAAATTCGAGTGGGCCCGCAAATACATTCCGGGCTCTTATTCGTTAATTCCGAATTAACGAATTTTCCATTGCGACTTAATTAAATCAATTTTAATTAAATAAATATGCCTAGCAAAATTACTATTAAAGTCGCTTACGAATTAATTCTAAATTAATTCGTTCGCCCGAATTAAAATCCAATTTTAATTCCGCTATGAAATCTAATTTCATTTAATATATCAAATATATTATTTTATCGATTAATTATAAATTAATCGTTCTCTCTATTCCATTCGAATTTTATCCCAGATAAATTCTTACCGTAATTAATCCTAGATTAATTTTCTCTCTCTTCTAATTAATCCCAGATTAATTATGTTCGAGTCAAACGTCATCGGTGAATCTTCGGGAAGTGACCCATGAGATCCCTGGATATGTTGGCAGTAAATCTGGTCCTCGGACTATCCGAACACATGCGTACCCGGTACCACATTCCTACCACTTTACTAGACATGGTTGGCTTCTAGTAGAGCGTCGTGCCTACCCAATTCTCCAGAAATATTCTTTGAGGAATATATAATCTATGTCAGGTGTAGTATATGTAGTATTGCGTATTACGATCCAGTATCGATAACACATGCTAGGCCTAGGGCTGGAATTGTGTCTGCCCCGTATGAAGCATATATCAGATCTCTGCCAACTAGTCTCTATAATCGGATAATCATGACCTAGTCATATTATCCCGATGACTGCAATACTTAAGAGTACTAGTTCCGTATCCTACGTGATCATCATCTCCATATGACTGGAGTGAAACTTCCATCTTGACATCATACCCAATACACTACGATTCTCAGTATACCTAGAAGAGGCGTACATAGAACCTGTTAATTCCCATATACACATAGTCATACTACCAATGCGATTCTGATGGGTCTATCCAGAGCGAAGCTGTTTCTGTGCCATCGGTAAACAGAACCTCCTATAACACTTGCATGAGTATCCAATACCCAAATATATGATAACTATGCTGTTACGCTTCCATAACACACATAAGCGTAATCTTAGCCTATTCCGCATTATCGATGTCCAGTCTCGATAATACTATGACTAGGGATATTCAATGATTAAACCTTACGTGGATTAAAACTGTTTCATATCTTATTAATCTGGTAATAATCATATGGACTTTTATCATTTATATATCCCAGTAATCCAATTACAAATGATAAAAGAGCAATTTCCTTTGTCACATAGTTTATTTGTACAACAACACCATGTTCTGTACAAATAGTGATGCTATGGGTCATAATTGTCCAACACCCACCTATTGACCTGGGGTACGAAAAGTGTATACCCATATGGTCAAAGGTATGATGTTGATAGTGTCATGAATTGTGCTCACCCAAGAATCTCACATGATTCTTCCACTGTGGCCACAGTCTCAAGCACTGATCACACATATCAACCCGCGAACTTGAATACTACTCTTATATAAAAATATTATACGAGAGAGTGGTGATTCTCTGTTTTATCTTTACAAACTTCATGTGTTTCAACAAAAGACCCAATCATACCCTTATTACCATATATTTTGAACCGGGGAAGGAGAATTTCAAAGTTATTTGATCCACATATAAGATTGTAAAGACCTCAAGTCAAAGGACTAGTCATATAATCGATACATGAAAGTTCTCACAGACACATGGGATAAACACTCCATATGAAAAATTTCGGCGGTCATTTCGATGGACACGGGAAACTCATGCATCCATGTGATACACCAAGTGGACGGATCTCCGCTAGTAGCCTATGAAATTGGCTACCCCACTTAAGGGCAGATCATATCATCTAGTCTCTCCGCCTTGTGAACGCCCAGATTACTCATAAAACTATGACTAGGAACATTTAAGAGTAATGATTCTCATAAGGCGTGGAAGCCATCGTCTTATTACTCCAAGGGCTTTATTCCAGTGTTGACGATTCATATAAGTTATGTAAGACATGTATAATAAAGATTTCCATTTTATTAATTAATGAAAATATTACAAATACATGTACATATAGCCCATCCATAAGTTGGGTATAGGGCATATCCCTAACAATCTCCCACTTGCACTATAGCCAACTAGTATGAATCTGGACACCATACTCTCGGGTTTGCCTATCATGCTTTTGTTGAGTCAGCCTTTTAGTCAGAGAATCTGCGAGATTATCTTCTATGGGTATTTTCTCTTTAATAACTTCTTTTCTCTCAACAATCTCCCTAATGAGATGAAATCGCCTGAGTACATGCTTGGAATTCTTGTGGGACCTTGGTTTCTTTGATTGAGCAATGGCCCCCGTGTTGTCACAGTACATCGTGACACCATTCTTTATCACGGGAAGCACTTCCAGCTCCGTGATGAACTTCTTTATCCAGACTGCTTCTTTAGCAGCCTCAGATGCTGCAATATACTCGGCTTCAGTGGTGGAGTTTGCTGTAGTTTACTGCTTTGAGCTTTTCCAACTTACAGCACCGCCATTTAAAGTAAACAGATATCTTGTTTACGATCTGTTGTCATCCCTATCGGTCTGAAAGCTCGCATCACAGTAACCAATGACTTTCATCTCAGAACAATCTCCGTATGTCAAAAACACATCCTTAGTTCTTCTCAGATACTTGATGATTGTTTTGACAGTTTCCCAGTGTTGCTCACCAGGATTTGCCTGATACCTGCTCGTTATGCTAAGAGCATAAGAGACATCAGGTCTTGTACATAGCATGGCATACATGATCAATCCTATTGCTGAAGCATAAGTTATCATACTCATACGCTATCTATCTGAAAGAGTGTGTGGACATTGCTCCTTAGATAATTTGATTCCATGCAAGTAGGTAAATTACCTCTTTTGGAATCTTCCATTTTGAATCTTTTCAAAAATTTATTTATGTACGTAGATTGAGAAAGTCATAACAACCTCTTAGATCTATTACGGTAGATCTTAATGTCGAGGATGTAGGCTGCTTCTCCCGAATCTTTCATGGAGAAATTCTGAGATAACCATTGCTTGGTGGCTTGGATAATGGGAATATCATTCCCGATGATTAATATGTCATCGACATATAATACAAGAAATACAACAGCATTCCCACTACTTTTCCTGTAAACAAAAAGCTCGTCTACATTTTTGATGAATTCAAATTCTTTGATTGTCTCATCAAATCGTATATTCCAACTTCTGGTGGTTTGCCTGAGTCCATAAATGGATCGTTTAAGCTTGCATACTTTATTATGATCATCCTTAGATGCAAACCCCCCAGGTTGTGTCATATAGACTTGTTGGAGTTCAATCAAGGTCCCAAGGATCACAAACATACATAAAAACCACATATGAACACATCAAAGGAGGTGGCGGAATCAACTCACATTGAATTCGGTTTTGATGGATGAAGAACAAGATGCGTTTTTGGCTCCCTCCAAGTCACGGCAGTAGCTTCATCTTGCAGTGGGCTGTGCGATCTGGACTGGTTTGGATCCTCCAAGAATCGGCTATTGTTGAGCACCATTGAAGCTCAAAGTTTCAAGCTTTCCAAGCTCATGAAGACACTTCCCTATCACCTATGTATAACTCCTAGAGTGTGCTAGCACAAATCATCTTTCTTTGCATCTCCATTTTCTCGGTGAAACCAGAAAAAAAGAAGAAGAAGAAACGGCAGTGAAGCCGTGAGATGCAGAAGAAGAAAAGAGAGGGAAAAGAGAGAACCGTATGCCCTGCATGTTGGAGAGAGAGAGGACCGAATATATAGTGTAAAGTGAAAAGAAAAAGTAATTTATATTTATTATTTATTTTCCAAAAATAAATAAAACAAATATATATATTCCAAACCTTTTCATATTCCATCACTTTTACTTATAACTTTAAGTCATATCACATCACTTTTCACATCACATCTATTCACTTTAATAAAGTGACATATTGTCAAGTCACATCACTCAAAGTGACAATTGATTTGACGATTGACGCGATTAGCGATTTGACGCTTGATGTGACTCGCGTGCCGCGCTCGAATTCGAAATGCGAATGCGCTCGCAATCACTCTCGGGCTCGGGTTCGCTAATTCCAAATTAACGAATTTTCCGTCGCGTCGTAATTAAATGATTACGCCTAGCGAATTCACTATTCACGTCGCTAACGAATTAATTCTAAATTAATTCGTTCGCCCGAATTAAAATCTAATTTTAATTCCGCGTCAAAATCCAATTTCGATTAATATATCGAATATATTAATTTTATCGATTAATTCTTAATTAATCGTCTCTCTCTTTAATTAACATTTTATCCCAGATAAAAATCTCCGCAATCAATCCCAGATTAATTTTCTCTCTCATCGAATTAATCCCAGATTAATTCTATCTCTCTCTTCTAATTAATCCCAGATTAATTAAAGTACGAGTCATACATCATCGGTGAATCTTCAGGAAGCGACCCATGAGATCTCGGATATGTTGGCAGTAAATACGATCGTCGGACTGTCCGAACACGTAAGTACCTCGTACTACGTTTATATCGATTTACAAGACAAGGTTGGCTTCTAGCAAAGCGCCATGCCTACCCAATTCTCCAGAAATATTCTTACAGGAATATATAGATCTGTATCAAGCGTAGTATACCGTAGTATTGTGTATATTGGCCCAGTATCGGATAATCACGTGCTAGGGCTGGGGCTGGATAAGTGTCTGCCCCGTCCGAAAACACATGTCGGATGTCTGGTAACATAGTCTCTATAATCGGATATACATGACCTGGTCACAATATCCCGATTGGTTGCGCAACACTCAAGAGAACTAGTACCGTATCCTGCGTGACATCATCTCCAAATGACTGAAGTGACACTTCCATCTTGACATCACACCCAATACACTACGACTCTCTGATAAACCCAGAAGTGGTGTACACAGAACCGGTTAAAGCCCCCTACCACCAAGACCAAAGTTTATCGATTATCGTAAGTATTAGCGATGCAAGTCTCAGGTTAAGACTATACACACCTACCTCGATTTCGGCCTCCCATAGACACATAGTCATAATACCAATGGGATTCCGAGGGGTCTATCCAGAGCGAAGCTGTTTCCCGTACCATCGGTGAAACACGACCTCCTATCGCACTTGCATAAGTATCCAATACTTATATATATGAGAACTATGCCGTTGTGCCCTCACAAACGCGCACAAGTGCAATACTAGCCTATTCCGCATTATCGATGTCCAGTCTCGATAATACTACGGCTAGGGATATTTAATGATTAAACCTTCGGGGACTGATACTGTCTCATATCATTCTCAGTCCAGGTACTAATCATAGGGACCTCTCTTCATTTATATATCTATGGTGATCTAATCACAAATGATGAGAGTGCAATTTCCTTATTACATAGTTAATTTGCTACAACAACACAATGATCTGTGCAAATAGTGACGCTATGGGTCATATTATCCAACAATCTCCCACTTGGCACATAGCCAGTCACTCGAGTGTCTAACACCCGAACTATGTACAATTCGCTCAAATTGCTGAGGAAAGGTTTTCGTCAGCGGATTTGCTTAATTATCGTCTGACGCGATTTACACGATAATCACATCGCCACGATGTATGATCCGAACGAATCAGATGATATAGAAGTATATATCTGGATCGTCAATGAGACCTTTAATTCTTTAGCCTGTGCTGACGCCTAGCTCAGCTGCTAACAGAACTATATCTAATCTAATTAGATTTATTATCGATCCAAATGGCTTCTATTGCTGCCTCAGCTGCAGCAATAATCCGCATTTGTTGTTAATTCGGCAACAGTTATCTTGCTCGGAAGATTTCCAGCTCACTGTCCCAGTGTTCAAACTTTATAGTACCGCAGTATTTACCGGTTTGGAAACTTGCAGCAGTGATCCCAGTCACTTCAAGTTCTCCATCTCCATAGTTTAAGATAGCATCTTTAGTTCTCTCAGATACTAACAGATGTTCGTAATCTTCAATCCAGTGACTATCACTTGGATTGACCCGATTGTGACTCCATATGCCCGAAGCGTATGAGACACCAATATAGGTACATTTTAAATGTACAATTTCCAAGAGAGTGTTAACAACTCCAAATCTATCTCAGTAGATCTTTATTCCTTGAATAAAGGTTGTTACTCCCCAGAATTCTACGGAGAATTTCTATGAAAGAACAAGCCAAGCTTTCAACAATAGCTTTATGGGAATTTTTCACTGTCAGTGCGCCCTCCCACTAACCTCCTTATATACACAAGAATTATTTCGTTTTGAGTCAAATCATAAAACTATTATGATTATTTCAAAACGTCAGTTCCAAGAACCTCATGCTTGCTTCAATCCAAACATGGATCGAATAACCGGTAAACCTTGTTTGTCGGTTATACAAAATCGTCAGGATGTTGAAAGCATCCTCCAAAAGGTTTCCTTTTCAGGAAGCGATTTTGATCTGCAACTGACACATTTCATAAATGAAATATGCAGTTATCAACAAGCATCTTCAAAATGGATTTACCATGGCAACTGGTAAAAGGTTGAACCGTTATTAACATAATGTTGATAACGATACCTTTCCGTCAAAAGCCCTGCTTTGTACGTTGGTATGTTGCCTTCCATGTATGTCTTCCTTGAAGACGTTTAATGTACCATAGGCAAAATGCCTTGTGGTACAAGAACTAGTATCCAAAATAGTTGTTAAACATGGAATCCATTCCGGACTCATGGCACTTTGCCATAATAGGGAGTCGATACCTCGTATCACTTCCTCATACGTAATCAGTTGGTGTACCTTAAGATTAAAATCTTTATGAGGTGAGATCAGAAACCCATACCCTAGGTTGTTTTCTGACTCTCATGATCTACGCGATTTCTTGTGTATTTGAAGATTAATGGTACAGATTCATCATAGATGAATTGTTTGTGTTCCATTAAGGACTTCGTGCTTTGAATAGTATTACTCCGATTTTCATCGAGTATCAGTATCCTCCCACTGACCACTGCATATCGGTATTCCTCTCAGGAAAAACCGCATGGTGAGCAACAATCACATTGTTCTCATGTGGGATTTATAAGTACTATACTTATGGTTTCCCTTAGGATAACCTATATTGGCACTAATCCAATTTGGGTTCTTAGTTTGGTATCATCCAAACTTTATGCCTGGCATACCCAAATTATCAGGAATGAGAAACCTCGTTTCTTTCCTGTTCATATCCTATATGATATCTGTCAAACAGATTTACATGGAACCTTATTCTAAATAAGTTTTGCACTGTTAATACATATCCTGTTGAAGGAAACAGTAGCTCAGAGCGACTCGCGAAAAACCTAATCATGTCCAACAAAACTTGGTTTTTAGTTCTGACACACCGTCAATTGACGTGTCTCGGGAGGAGTCCTCATATGAAAGAATACCGCTCTTTCATGTACGTATGAAACTTACTGCTTAAGTATTTACCAATACGGTCTTACCGTAGCGGCATAATACTACAGCCGATCTGTTTGTATACTTCGTGTCGAAACTCAAAGTTTCGTATTTGTGTTCTTCAAAAGAAACACATAACCATAACGTGATGCCTCATCCGTTAAGGTCACGAAATATTCATGTACACATCTAGCCAAGCTAGATATGGGCCCACTTACTTCACCATGAATAGGGCTAACAGATCGGTGGCACTTACACTATTACCTAGTAAATAGTATTTTAGGTACTTTACCTAGTAAACTAGATTCGTAGACCTTGTTTGAATAGTCAAATAAGTCCTAGTACCCACTCTTCAAAAGTGTGGATATACGAGTCTTGTTTAATAAACTAGATTCGTAGACCTTATTTGAATAGTCAAATCAGTCCTAGTACCCACTCTTCAAAAGTGTGGATATACGAGTCTTGTTTAATTGTGTTCCAGACAACAATGCCACAAATAAGTCTCCATTGATCAAATCAATTTGAGCTATTGATTTGTCATTTTATGTTTGAGATTTTATATATTCAAAATATAAATTCTGTTATTTACATCCAATGTATTTATCTCAGTATCATCTTTATATATTGAAACACTTTAGTGTTCTAGAATATAAAGGTTTTATCCGCAATGGATTAAACACTGATATAGAGATAATGACTCTAGATAAACTAGTTACATTATGACAGTTCCTAATTTAAATACATACCCAAAGGGTAGTTTCTAAACTTAGGTATCTACGGTCGAAACAGCGACTTTCGTCCCGTTCCGATTCGCAGAGAAATCTCGGCTTGAAGCCAGTATCCAGCTCACAGCGGATTCTGAACGTCAATACATATATTTTATGTACCACACTAAATATTTAAAATCCAATTTTAATGCTAGTAGTGAACATAACTTTGACAAATATTTAAAGTTAGAGCCTCACCCTTTCTTTAATTCCTTCGTGTCTTCCATATCCAAATGGTAGTCACTTTGGGATATGTCAATTATCCTTTTCAATATTTCACAAACCTTTGGCCAAGCCTTGGGTTTCGGATATCGAAACGATGTGCACCTTGTGCTACATGCCCAATTGCAAACTTTGACTTTTCTCCACTAGAATAGTCAATTAATTCTCCAAGAATTATTAATTGCAATTTTAATACTTTTAAATCTAAAGATAGATTTATTGTAAGTATATTAATTAAGCATTAAAGTCATCATCACATAAATCTTCCAAAGATTTTATGCTCTACTATTTGCTTAATTTGGGCGTAACGTATAATAAGTTATTTTATCAAATAAAGTAACCTATTATTTATTCCCAATTTGAAAATTAAATCATTTAAAATATTTTAATCCCAGATTATATTTTAAATATTCAACTTTTCAATTTCTTATCTTGATTACAATAGTCTAACTATTTAATCAACGATTAGTGGTACTATATATATTATAATGATTATAATAGTCCAACTATATAATCAAATATAATCCAAATTAATTAACCTCAATTACATTGATTACTATAATCCAATTATAAAATCAACTGTAAACTGAAATTAATTAATTCAAATATATTGATTAATATAATCCAATTATATATAATCAAGTATAATACAGTCCAACTGTTATTAAAACAACATAAAATATTAGTCCAACTAATACTTTTGATTAATATGACGAATAAAATAAAATGAGCGTGTTTAGCGAGTATTCGAACGAATGTTGCAAATTCAATACTTGCCTCCCACTATTTTTCGTCGAGCCTCTAACCCTCTGTGGAGTACTCGGGAAACCGTGTTTCCTAGTGGGCTAGGATCCTATTAAATAACACACAACCCTGACTTTGGCCAATAAAAAGCTGTATGCTATTTAACTAGGTAGATCTCACAGATCAATTGGATCTCATCCAATTCCTAGATCCGGTTAGGTGGACATCCAAGTCCGAAACATATGTATAATGTCAATGTATCCATTACATTTTCCTAACCCTATCCTCTGAATCATCTAGGCCTTGGCTTTGGCCAAAAACAAACCTAATGATTCCAGTTAAGCTGGACCCATTGACGAGGAAAGTTTTGTAATCAATGTCTTTGGACAAAAAGTGATCTGACTTTGGCCAATAAAAATCACGATTTGGACAAGACACCGATATGCAACAAAACTCTCATGATTCAAGTACATCCTTGATTGACAAAGGTCTTGACTTTGGTCAATAAAAACCAATGCCAACTTCGGATCTTGAACAAGAATCATTCAATGGAAGGATATTTTGCTTAATATAAAACGAGGGTTTTTCGCGTGCAAATTGGCTACCAATTTAATTATCTTTGTTAAGGTCTCATCATCATACACCCTTAAGCATGCATTCTAAACACATAATAAAGCGAGTATGAAATAAAATAATAATGATATGCGGATGGATATTTTACATTGATCCTAGATCAAATCTCTCACTTTCTCTCTCCCGCTAGCACTTGTATTACTTCTACCCGTTACACTACACTTCTAAAGAAACCTCTTTTACATGGAGGGGAATAGGTGAGAAGAGAATACAAAGAAATAAGAGATAAGGCTGGACACGCAGGTCCAATTTAATAAATCAAATTTATTACAATTTCCAAAATCGCCCAACCCGACTAATATCCATCCGATATACATTATTCAAACATCACAACCATGTATTCATACAAGCATGTTATCAATCAATCAATCAAATTAATTAATCTTGATTATTAGTGATCATCCAATGTTCAAACAAAGATTTGATTTTTGTTCGAGTCAAACTCGTTTTTGCGAACACGTACTCAAAGTACGATTTCTACGAATTAAATTAAAACTACATAATTAAATCCAATTTAATACGTATTTAATTCTAATTCATTATTTAATTCTAAATTAAATATTACACTTTTATTAACGAACCTTTACGACTTAAATTCCAAATTAATCGCAACGGGTCTCAAAGCCCGATTAACATCTAATGTTTTATTTAATTAAAGTCCAATGGGCTTTTAATTAATTTCTATAGGCGTGGACTTTTGGTCAACTCGGGTCAAACCGAACAACCAAAATCCAATCCGGGAGTTACCCCATAAGCCTTTAAATTAATTTTGGCCCATTTGGCCCAATTAAATAATTAAGGTCCATTAAATCATAATTGGACCTTTTGGATTCGGTTTTGGGCCTAATTGGATCCAACCAATTTTGCCTAAACCCAAATTGTTACAACAAAGCCCAAAAGCCCAATTACAACCTAACAAGCCCAATTTCCAAAATCAAGCCCAAATTAATTAACTTATAAAATTCCAAATTTCACAATTAATTAACCTAAGTGTAATACACAATCAATTACCCAATTAACATTTCTAAAATATCAATTAGCCTAATTAATCATGCACTTTAACAACCAAATAGTGTCCAACACAATTCAATTAAAATCAAACCCAATTAACATGCTATCAAGTCTCGGCAATTAGGGGTTTTTCAATTCGATTCGGTTTCAATCCAATTGAGTCCACAATCTTAATTTCCCAAATCAATTCAATTCATCCAATGAATTAAAAACAAAAAATCACAAAGAATTTCATGTTCTAAGATTCGGCCAAGCCACTTTAAAAGGAAAAAAATGTTCTAATCAAAATTCAATCCAATTGAACTTCAAAACAACATTAACCAATTGTTTTAAGTCATCCAATGATCAAACAAAACAAAATTACCAAGACATTAGGGTTCTTCCAATTTTCGGCCAAGCTTCCAATTTGGGGAAAATTGAATCCAATCCAATTTCATGAAATTGATCACACACAATCTCAATTAAACCATGTTCTAAGCATACTTAAACATCCAATTCAATTAAAACATGCTTAAACACATTTTTCCCAATTTCAAGTTTCATGTTCAACCTAAAGAATGGGGGGAAAATTGATCTAATCCATTTTCTTGAAATTGATCATGCACAACTTCAATTCAACCTCATTCAAGCATAATGCATCAAACAATTCAACCAAATCATGCCTAAATCGAGTTTACCCAAATTAAAGTTTTGACCAAAAATAAGCAAATTGGGGAAAATCAATCCAATCAATTTTTTATCAAATTGATTACATACAACTCAAATTCAATCATATATAATCATTCTCAAACAATCAATTTGACAGAATCAAGCTAAAATCAAAAAGCCCCAAATTGCTCAAGAACCCTAATTCGGTTTTCATGCAACAAAAGCTCTAGATACCATTGTTGGAGTTCAATCAAGGTCCCAAGGATCACAAACATGCATAAAAAACAACACATATGAACACATCAGGAGGTGGCGGAATCAACTCACATTGAATTCGGTTTTGATGGATGAAGAACAAGATGCGTTTTTGGCTCCCTCCAAGTCACGGCAGTAGCTTCATCTTGCAGTGGGCTGTGCGATTGGACTGGTTTGGATCCTCCAAGAATCGGCCATGTTGAGCACCATTGAAGCTCAAAGCTTCAAGCTTTCCAAGCTCATGAAGACACTTCCCTATCACCTATGTATAACTCCTAGAGTGTGCTAGCACAAATCATCTTCCTTGCATCTCATTTTCGGTGAAACCAGAAAAAAAGAAGAAGAAACGGCAGTGAAGCCGTGAGATGCAGAAGAAGAAGAGAGAGAGAGAAAGAGAGGGAAAGAGAGAAACCGTATGCCCTGCATGTTGGAGAGAGAGAGGACCGAATATATATGTGTAAAGTGAAAAGAAAAAGTAATTTATATTTATTTATTTATTTTCCAAAATAAAAAAACAAATATATATATTCCAAATCATATTCCATCACTTTTACTTATAACTTTAAGTCATATCACATCACTTTTCACATCACATCTATTCACTTTAATAAAGTGACATATTGTCAAGTCACATCACTCAAAGTGACAATTGATTTGACGATTGACGCGATTAGCGATTTGACGCTTGATGTGACTCGCGTGCCGCGCTCGAATTCGAAATGCGAATGCGCTCGCAATCACTCTCGGGCTCGGGTTCGCTAATTCCAAATTAACGAATTTTCCGTCGCGTCGTAATTAAATGATTACGCCTAGCGAATTCACTATTCACGTCGCTAACGAATTAATTCTAAATTAATTCGTTCGCCCGAATTAAAATCTAATTTTAATTCCGCGTCAAAATCCAATTTCGATTAATATATCGATATATTAATTTTATCGATTAATTCAAATTAATCGTTCTCTCTCTTTAATTATAACATTTATCCCAGATAAAATATCTCCGCAATCAATCCCAGATTAATTTTCTCTCTCATCGAATTAATCCCAGATTAATTCTATCTCTCTCTTCTAATTAATCCCAGATTAATCAAAGTGCGAGTCATACGTCATCGGTGAATCTTCAGGAAGCGACCCATGAGATCTCCGGATATGTTGGCAGTAAATACGATCGTCGGACTGTCCGAACACGTAAGTACCTCGTACTACGTTTATATCGATTTACAAGACAAGGTTGGCTTCTAGCAAAGCGCCATGCCTACCCAATTCTCCAGAAATATTCTTACAGGAATATATAGATCTGTATCAAGCGTAGTATACCGTAGTATTGTGTATATGGCCCAGTATCGGATAATCACGTGCTAGGGCTGGGCTGGATAAGTGTCTGCCCCGTCCGAAACACATGTCGGATGTCTGGTAACATAGTCTCTATAATCGGATATACATGACCTGGTCACAATATCCCGATTGGTTGCGCAACACTCAAGAGCACTAGTACCGTATCCTGCGTGACATCACTCCAAATGACTGAAGTGACACTTCCATCTTGACATCACACCCAATACACTACGACTCTCTGATAAACCCAGAAGTGGTGGTACACAGAACCGGTTAAAGCCCCTACCACCAAGACCAAAGTTTATCGATTATCGTAAGTATTAGCGATGCAAGTCTCAGGTTAAGACTATACACACCTACCTCGATTTCGGCCTCCCATAGACACATAGTCATAATACCAATGGGATTCCGAGGGGTCTATCCAGAGCGAAGCTGTTTCCGTACCATCGGTGTGAAACACGACCTCCTATCGCACTTGCATAAGTATCCAATACTTATATATATGAGAACTATGCCGTTGTGCCCTCACAAACGCGCACAAGTGCAATACTAGCCTATTCCGCATTATCGATGTCCAGTCTCGATAATACTACGGCTAGGGATATTTAATGATTAAACCTTCGGGGACTGATACTGTCTCATATCATTCTCAGTCCAGGTACTAATCATAGGGACCTCTCTTCATTTATATATCTGGTGATCTAATCACAAATGATGAGAGTGCAATTTCCTTATTACATAGTTAATTTGCTACAACAACACAATGATCTGTGCAAATAGTGACGCTATGGGTCATATTATCCAACAAGACTTCCTCTACAAGGTTCCTATTAAGAATGATGTTTTGACATCCATCTGCCAAATCTCATAATCAAAGTGTGCAGCTAGTGCCAGTGAAATTCGAATGGACTTTACATTGCAACAGTCGAGAAGGTTTCGTTCATTGTCAATTCCTTGGATTTTTCTATAACCTTTCACCACCAACCTAGCCTTATAGGTTTAGATTTGCCTCAACATCAATTTTTACTCTTGTAAATCCACTTGCCAGCCTATGGGTTTTATCCCTTCATGTGCATCTACAAGTCCCAGACTTGATTTGATAAATAGAGTCTATTTCGGATTTCATGGCTCAAGCACTGACTGAATCAATGTACGCATTGCTTCGTTCATAACTGGTGGGATCGTCCTTATCAATGACTGATCATGTTCTCAATTTTTCAATATGAAACCATATCTTTCAGGCTCATGTCTTCCCTTACCAGACATTTGAGTTCATAAACCTTGTGTGGCTTTTTCGTCGCTGCCTTTTGAGGAGCCTAGGGTTTAGTTCTATGTTTGTTTGTTCTTCTCGTACCTCATCGAGGTCAAGTCTACTCCACTATCTTCTGAGAGGAATTCATTCTCTAAAATTTAGCATTTCGTGAGACAAATGTTCTTTGTTCATTTGGGAAGTAGAGTAAAACGTATGCTCTTGAGTTCAAGGCATATCCTACAAACTTACATCTAACTGTCCTATCATCCAATTTGTTAGTTTGTGTGAGCTTGACATATGTGTCACATCCCCAAACTCTTAGATACTAAGACTAGGACGTTTCCCAAACCATAACTCATATGGTGTTTGACTAACAGTTGGAAGAAACTTGGTTTAGTAGTAGTGTTGCAGTTTCTAAAGCAAGAACCCAAATGAAAGAGGTAGATCCGTTCCGGCATCATGATCGGACCATATCTAATAATGTATGATTTCTCCTTTGAGACCCCATTATGCTGTGGATTTCCCGGAGGAGTCCACTGGGAAACAATGTCATTTTCCCTCAAGTAATCTTGAAATTCGTTGCTTAAGTATTCACCACCTCGGTCAGACCTTAGTGACTTAATACTTTTATTAATCTGGTTTTTCTACTTCAGCCTTGAAGTCTCTGAATTTCTCAAAGGCTTCAGATTTGTATCGCAGAAGGTACACATACGCATATCGCGAATGATCATCGATAAGGTAATGAAGTAGGAGAATCCACCTCTAGCGGTGACTGAAATTGGTCCGCATACATCAGAGTGTATAAGTTCTAATGTCTCCGCTGCACGTTGTCATTTACCTTTGAAGGGTAATTGGTCATTTTACCAAGTAAACAAGACTCACAAGTTCCATAAGGTTTATATTTGAAGGGTTTTAAATACCCATCCTTATGTAGCTTAGTTTATCTTGTTTCATTGATCTGACCTAAGCGACAGTGCCATAAAGTGATTCGTTGAGATTATTCAAGTTAACGTTGTATATATTAGAGGTTGAACATTCTTTGTTAGTTTGTAAGACATAGATACCATTATTCAAAATACCATCTCCATATTTTATTTCATTGAAATAAATAGAACATTCATTACAACTTGATAGGCATGAAAAGCCTTTATTAGATAAAGAATAAATTGAAATGATGTTCTTTACTAGAGAATGTACATATACATAATCTTCTGAGTCTAAAACTAAACCATTCGGCAAAACTAATGAATAAGTCCCCACGTACAATGCAACCAGTTTTGCTCAATTACCCATTCGTAAGTCAACCTCCCCATGATGGAGTCTCCTACTGTTTCTCAGGCCTTGCACATTGTTACACAAGTGAGTCCCACAACCGTTGTCAAACACCCAAGTAGAAGGTTCAGAGTTTTGAGAATATAGTTCAATCATATGCAACATACCTGAAGCATTGGGCTTCTTGGCCTCTTGGGCTTCCCTAGCTTCATTGGCTTTCAAGGATCTGCGGTTTTTCTTCCAATGATAATTATTTCCACAAAAGAAACATTTCCCATTTCCCTTTTTCTTCTCCACTTTACCATTGGGCCTTAGGTGATCTGGATCCTTGGCCTTGCCCTTATTTTTCTTTGGTCCTCGTGGCTTTAGGTCCGTACCTGTAAGCATCGGAGGTTTTAAGCTCCGGTTTCAAGTCCTTCTCTGCTTGCTTTATCAGATTGTGCAATTCTTTAAATTAGCTTCTTTATCAGACAGATGAACTGCATAATAAAGTTAGAGATTCTTTTGGTAAGGATTGAAGAATTAGATCGTGACCTATCTCATTATCCATGATGAACCGAGGTTGCCAATTTTTCAATGTGGCCAATCATCTTAAGCACATGTCCACTAACAGATCCTTCCTTATACCTTGTTTGGAATAAGACACATGACACTTGGAATCTCACGTATGAACGGAAGTTGCATACAACTCCTTTAAGTGAAAGATGATGGTTGAGCATCCATATCTTCGTGAGCTTTTGAAGTTCGTCCGACATAGAGCCAGGCATTATTCAACCTGCTTGCTCATCATCATCGGCGTGTTTTCTTCCAAGCATCAAATGTATCGTGGTCTGCGGGTTAGGGGGGAAATGGTCTTTCAAGAATATAGAAAATCTTTTCTTCTCCTAAGACAATTTTAAGGTTTCTAAACCAGTCATTGTAGTTGTCCCCTTTGAGCTTATGCTCATCAAGAATGGAACGAAGTGATACTCTGTTTTCCATTTGAATGTTTGTGAAATATTTTAACCCAATGTTAAGAGAAAATGTTAAAATTAGGAATATATTTTCATTAATGTTTCATAATAACATGGGCTTTTAATATTATGAAGTTGCTCCCACTCAATTGTTTTTAAACTTTTAAGCAAATCGCACAACCCCATTATGATGGATTTCTTGTGGGCAAGGATCCATTATCATCATTTCATAACTCCGACTAGGGCTCGGTCGTTATAAAATACGATACTTAAGTAGTTTCCCAACTAATTTATGATATAAATCACAATTCCTTGATCATTGGGTTGGGCAATCAAACATGCCATAGCTTATGCTAGTCCTTTGGACACCCAACCTTTGCCACTAAGTTATAAGACCACGCCTAAGGGTCGCTGCGTCCTATGACTCCAAAAATTCAAACCATTGTCAATAGTACGATTTAGGG
This sequence comes from Zanthoxylum bungeanum, assembly GCA_019454045.1. NCBI lineage: Eukaryota > Viridiplantae > Streptophyta > Magnoliopsida > Sapindales > Rutaceae > Zanthoxylum > Zanthoxylum bungeanum. Next base: position 735 of record SKCR01011551.1, on the reverse strand, counting down.
AAAAATTGGTATTGGTCAGTCTGGTAAAGCCTAGTCCTACCAATACGGTTTAAGCCCTTGGTTCTATACTTACAATGGGAGGCAAATTTTAGACTTAAATAATTATTGAGGATTTTAAGCAAGTTTAAGTGAATAACTGTCAAATGGATTCCTCCTTTGAAAATTCCCAGAAGGAGGGTGGTAGCGACTCTCTTAAATACCCTTACATCTTAGGCTCTTATTGCCTTGGTGACATGAATAAACAATAGATCCTCCAAATTAGTCCAACACTTTAAATATGCTTTAAGGTAAGCTTTGAGTAAATGATTATCTATATGTCTTCAAGCTTTTCCTTTTGGCTATAAAAAGGTAGTGAGTGAAGGAAGACACCAAATTATTATATAACTCTAGTAATACCTTGGTTAAATTAACTTTAGTTTGTAATGTTTTATTAACCCCTTTGGTCCCTACCCACTTGTATCTTTTATAATGTCTTTTATTACAAACAAAATGATTTATATTTATTAGCCTTAAAGGTAATAAATCTCTAAGTTCATCACAGAATAATTACTTTGTTAAGGGATAAGCAATACACTCTAATTTCTTAGAAAGTCTCTAGATGCTTGCACCCTAAAATAATCATGCCAACTCTAATCATACATAGAATCATCAAGTATATGAGTTTTTAATATGTTGAATTATTTTAGGCATTAAATAACTTTGATAATATTTAATTATGATATTGTATTTTATTTT
>SKCR01011550.1:0-49325 GCA_019454045.1 Zanthoxylum bungeanum | reverse complement strand
TATCTATTATTGAATTGACTTATAATCTATAATTAGGCTGATCCTAAATGGATGGACATGAAGTATATCAAAAAAGCAAAAGAGAGAATGGGAAGTCCTACTTTTTTTTTTTTTTTTTTTGCCTACTGAAATGCAAGAATCATGAAAATTTCATATTATCACTGTATTAATTGAAAGAGATTTTCATCTAATTAAGTTTAAAAAGTTAATGTAGATTTTTTTCCACCATTTTCATTTATGAAGAATTAAAAAAAATATCATTACACTAATAATAGGCTTTGTTCAAAGTAAACAAACTAGATTACTTAAATGTTGATTTATTAGAAAGGAAATTTCTTCCATATTTTGGAACAGAGAGTAAACCTAACTTATTATACAAGTCCAGATATTATACTAAAATTGGCGTAAGAATTTTCAATTTCCACTTTAAAATAAGTCTATGAATATAGACTTGTAGATCTCTATGAGATATCCAAATCAGGCCATAATTTAATGGTTTAAACTTTTTAAGGAAAATATCTTATGGGTCTATAGCTTTCTCTAAACATTATGTCTCTATTGTTTTAATACTAAAAGTTTTTATAGACACTAGTTGTATTTGTACTATCAAAGGAAAAAATTTCTTAAAAATCATGTTCAGTGTGAATGATTAATTTGTCTCCTTTGTTATGCCCTTTCACATGATTTTTGTAGAAGTAATATTGCCTTCAATCATACTCTTGCCAACAGCATTCAAGTTTGAAGCTGAATTTTCACAATTCTATTCAAGATATCCCAACATTTTTGGTTTATAAGTTAAAATTAAAAGAAAAAAATTAATGAATCAAATGAAATTTAGTGTTGTGTTCCTTAATGATATTTTGATATATCCAGAGACTCAGAAGGAAAAGCGAGATACGCTTAGGTTTTTTTTTGAACTTGGACGGTCCATCAACTGTATGCTAGGGATAAGATGATTTATTAATGTCAGAAGTGAAATTCTCACAACTTCTCATTTTTCAAAATGTATTCTAATGGACCCAACTAAGTTAAGTGATGTATCATTTCGGGAAGTATCTCAGCGAGCGTGTGTTAGAGGTGTAGAGTTTCCTTGTATTGGCTTGTTATCATTGATGTTTTATCGAGAATTTCTTTCTATGGCTATGCCATGACGAGATTGACAAGTGCACCAGTCTTTGGATATGTCTTGTTGCTTGTGGCTGTTAGTTCCAGTTTTAATTGGCTTATATCCGTGACAAAACAAGTTCAGTTGAGTTGTAATCTGTCGTGAAGATTGGTATGCAATTGGACTGGTTTTGCCTGCTGTGCTTCTGACTTCCGTTAGTGCTGCGTTCTTCATCTGGTTCGAACATCTGCGTTATTGCTGCGTTGGCCAACAGGTTAGAACATTGGCGTTAGTGGTGGGTTTGTTAAATAGTTCGAACGGGTTGCGTTAGTGTCCCGTTCTTATTTGGGTTCGAACGAGCGTATTCCAGTGAGCAGTCGTTTGATTCCCGTTTCTTTGGGGTTCGAACACTGTCATTCCAGAGAGTTCCCGTTTCAGTTTCGTTTCCATTTCGTTCGAACGGCTTTTGCAGTTTTCACCGCGTTCGAATCACGTTCTCCGTGCGTTCGAACGGATAGCGCATTTTCTGTTTTAATGATGCGCCATTTTTAACCTGTTGGTGCCCCTTCTAAACCCTACATATAAAAAGAATGCTCAGCCCCCAAATTGGTGGGAAAAAAACACATTACCCAAGAGCCCTTGCCTTTGTTTTTCCCTTTAGTTTGAAAATCTCTCCCTAAGATTATATCTTATCTCTTGAGTGATTTTCTTGTTTATTCAAATCACACCATACACACATAACTACCTGTTAGATTGAATCCATTGAGGCTTCAGAAGGTTTGAAGGAAGTTGCTTGGTGCATGCTCGAGGAGTTCCTTGGGTGATTATGGTTGTGGGTTAAGAGTCGGCAAAGTTGTTGCTCTAGGTCTTTTCACCATCTCTGTAAGTTTTTCTCTTATAGTGGATTTGGGTGGTAGCCTATACCCGGAGTGGTTTTTTACTCTAACGAGTTTTCCACTTCGTAAACAAATCTCATTGCCTTCCTTTACTTTCACTGCCTTTTTAACTTGTGAGATTCTAGTTTTGTGTTTGAAGTAATTTATCTTATCTTGGTTGATTATACTTCCATTGTGTGTTCTCTATTCGAAACGTGTTTTGAATAGTGTAGAAATTTTTATTTCCGCTTGTTACGCCTATTCCCCCCATAGGTGTGTTGGGTCAGAACTTTAGTATTTTCAGTGGCAATTGATTATGTCATGTATTTGTTGGAAAAATGCTTATGAGTAAGCATTTTGAGGCTCAATTTTAAGCATGGTCCATTTCGTGTTAGTGGTTGTTATTGAATGATTCGGATACTCCTCCGTGAGTACTTCGAAACGGTATATTCATATGCTTAAAATGGTGCTTGGGTGAATGAGAAATTGTTACTCAAAGTTCACCCATTGGTGTTGGAAAATAAAGAGAAGTTAGCTTGTCCCATATGAGAAAGCTATAGAGGGAAAATTGTGCTTATATATGATTGCTCATAAGTAGATGGGTAAGAGTTATAAGGATTGAGGCTCTCTCTACGTGCGCGCAGGGGGGTGCAAATCAAAATCCAAATAGGCTTGGCTCGCGTGTCCTGCGTACACGAATGCCGGACCAAATTGTGCGGGCCCGGCCCAGCTGAATTTTTACTAATCTCTTCAATTTTCCAAGTCTTTTGAATTTCCATAGCAGCTAATTTAATTAGCTTGGTGGTTACAACAAGTGAAAGGCCTCCCATTTATGAGATATAATTGGCATGTTAATTTCCTTTAAATGAGCTGTGTTTTTCGTTTTCCTATATAAACAATACTCAGATTTTGTTTACAACACAGAGAAAAAACATCACACACAACAGCTCGTTTTTCTTTGTTTTGTTAGGGAGAGTTCAAACACTTTTGTGGTTCGTTGGATACGAGTTCGGTGGTGCCCTTACTCGTACGTTTTTTCCGTTGTATCCTAGGAAATAATCGTCTCACGTCCTACTGCACCTGCGGTAGGGGACGAATTTGTTTTAAGGATATTGTTGACATCAACAAGCCTCGGGAAAGTGAAGAACTTCATCAATTTCAGGGTCTAACTCTTTCTGTCAGCCTCTGCTCGTCAGGGTCCACTCATCAGCCTCTGCCTCCGCTCATCAGCCTCTGCCTCCGCTCATCAGCCTCTACCTCCGCTCATCAGCCTCTACCTCCGCTTATCAGCCTCTGCCTTTGCTCATCAGCCTCTGCCTCCGCTCGCCAGCCTCTGCCTCCGCTCATCAGCCTCTGCCCCTGCTCATCAGCCTCTGCCTCCGCTTATCAGCCTATGCCTCTGCTAATAAGCCTCTGCCTCTGCTCATCAACCTCTGCCTCCGCTCGCCAGCCTCTGCCTCTACTCACCAGCCTCCGCTCTCAGCCTCCGCTCGCAGCCTCTACCGTTAGGGTCTAATTCGGCCTTCAGGGTCTGATTCGTGCGTGGGTCTGCTCCTTGGGTCTGATTCGGCCTTCATGGTCTGCTCGAGGATAATTGTAAAATTTGTAATATTTGGATTTCCCAATTACCGTGAAATAATTGTAATAATTGTAACACAGTCTTAAACCAAAATTCGACTATGTGGATATGGAAATCAGTCCAAACACAGTAAATCCGAATATGGCAGCCTCTTCGGCTGGCCAGAATGTTCTGGCAGCCCCCGTGGCTGACCAAAGTGCAGTGGTAGCCCCTTCGGCTGGCCAACTTGCTTCAGCCTCTGGACTTAATATGGCAGCCGCTGTGGCTGGCCAAGGTGTTGCTGCCTCTATGGCTAGACAACCTGTTAGACATGTGAGCCATGTCAATCCTGCTGCGGAAAAACCTGAAAAATTCAGTGGTCAGAATTTCAAAAGGTGGCAACAGAAAATGTTTTTCTACTTGACCACGTTGAACCTTGCGAGGTTTCTAAAGGAAGATGCTCATGTACCCAAAGAGGGTGAGATTGATATCCAAGTCATCAGTTCCATCGATGCTTGGAAACATTCTGAATTCCTATGTCGGAATTATGTGCTTAATGAGCTAAGTGATTCCTGGTACAGTGTGTACGCCGGAATGAAAACAGTTAATGGGCTTTGGGAATCTTTAGATCGAAAATATAAAACTGAGGATGCCGGTACTAAGAAATTTGTCGTAGGCCGTTTCCTAGATTTTAAGATGATTGATTCCAAAACTGTGTTAAGCCAAGTACAAGAACTGCAGATTATTCTAGCAGAAATTCATGCTGAGGGGATGAGTTTAAGTGAAACCTTCCAAGTAGCCTCGATAATTAAGAAACTACCACCTGGTTGGAAAGATTTCAAGAATTATCTAAAGCATAAGCGAAAAGAAATGAGCATTGAAGACTTGGTTCTTAAGCTGAGAATTGAGGAAGATAACCGAGTTTCTGACAATAGAGGAATGACTCATGAGGCCAAAGCAAATTTTGTCGAACATGGCCATAAGAACAAAAACCTCAAGAACAAAGGGTCAAAAATGAGCCCTAAAGGAGGAGTTTCCAAGAAATCCAAATTTCAAGGAAGATGCTTCAACTGTGACAAAATGGGTCACAAGTCTTCTGAGTGCAGACTGCCGAAGAAGAAAAAGAAACAAGAGAGTGGTGGATTGACACTGGTGCCACTCGACATGACAAAATGGGTCACAAGTCTTCTGGAAAACATGACTCAATATGTTTCAGACATTAACCTCTCTGCTATGGTTTCTGAGGTGAATCTGATGGGTTCTAACCCAAGAGAGTGGTGGATTGACACTGGTGCCACTCGACATGTGTGCTTGGACAAGAGCATGTTTTCTTCATTTGAGTCTGCTGGTAATGGGGAAAAGATATACATGGGAAATTCAGCAACATCTGAGATTGAAGGTCAAGGAAAGTTGATTCTGAAGATGACCTCGGGGAAAGAGTTGACTTTGAACAATGTTCTGTATGTACCTGAAATACAGAAGAATCTTGTGTCTGGATCGTTTCTGAACAAGCATGGATTCCGGATGGTGTTCGAGTCTGATAAAGTAGTTTTGACTAAAAATGGGATGTATGTGGGAAAAAGGTATGTAACTGATGGGCTATTTAAGCTTAATGTAATGGTTGTTAAACCCAAAAATATCAATAAAGCTAGTTCTTCTGCTTATATTGTTGAGTACTCTAATCTATGGCATGGTAGATTAGGACATGTTAATTTTAATTCATTGCGAAAATTAATTAACATGAATTACATTCCCAATTTTAAAATTGATAACAGACATAAGTGTGATACTTGTGTTGAGGCAAAACTAACTAGATCATCTTTTCATAGTATTGAAAGAAACTCTGAACCACTTGATCTAATTCATACCGATGTATGTGATTTTAATTCAATACAATCGAGAGGCGGTAATAAATATTTTATTACTTTTATTGATGATCGCACAAGATTTTGCTATGTGTATTTGATGAAAAGCAAGGACGAAGCTATAGAGAAATTTGTTCTCTATAAGAATGAAGTTGAGAACCAACTGAATAAAAGAATTAAGGAGTTAAGAATTGATCGTGGTGGTGAGTATGTTTTTCCTTTTGAATCACTTTGTGAACAAAATGGAATCATACATCAAACCACAACTCCTTATTCACCTCAATCCAATGAGATTGCGGAACGGAAGAATCGTACCTTGAAAGAGATGATGAACGCTATGTTAATCAGCTCTGGCTTACCTCAGAATATGTGGGGAGAAGCTGTCTTATCAGCTAATTACCTTTTAAATAAGGTACCACGGAAAGAAGTAGGGAAAACTCCTTATTAAATGTGGAAAGGAAGAGTACATTCCTATAAATTCCTACGAGTGTGAGGGTGTCTTGCCAAGGTAGTCATTCCTCCACCTAAGAAGGTGAAGATAGGACCAAAAACTGTTGATTGTGTTTTCATAGGATATGCACATAACAGTAATTCTTATCGATTTCTTGTGTATAAGTATAATGTACCAGATATTCACAAGAATACGATAATGGAGTCGAGGAATGCATCCTTTTTCGAATACGTTTTTCCCTGTAAAACTAATTCGAATTCAAATGTGCACAAATGGGCACATGAGACTATCATTGAAGATAGTCAGGACCAAGAACACATAACTGTTCCAGAGGATCAACAAGTTGTTGAACTTGAACCAAGACGTAGCAAAAGAGCTAGAACGGAAAAATCATTTGGTCTAGATTTTTTGACATTTTTGCTAGAGAATGATCCTCAAAGCTATAACGAAGCTGTAAGGTCAGCTGATGGTGCTTTGTGGAAAGATGCCATCAATAGTGAAATTGAATCCATCTTACAAAATCACACCTGGGAGTTAGTGGATCTTCCTCCAGGATGTAAAGCTTTAGGGTCCAAGTGGATTTTCAAAAAGAAAATAAAGGCAGATGGATCAATTGACAAGTACAAAGCAAGACTTGTAATTAAAGGTTACAGACAACGTGAAGGTCTTGATTACTTTGATACTTATTCTCCTGTAACGAGAATAAATTCCATAAGGATGATACTAGCGATTGCAGCTTTGCGCAATCTTGAGGTACATCAGATAGATGTGAAAATAGCCTTTCTGAATGGAGATTTAGATGAAGAAATCTACATGGAACAACCTGAAGGCTTTATAGCTCCAGGACAAGAAAAGAAAGTCTGTAAGTTAGTTAAATCCTTGTATGGATTGAAACAAGCCCCGAAACAGTGGCATAAAAAGTTTGATGACACCATGTTGGCAAATGGTTTCAAAATCAATGAATGTGATAAGTATATTTATGTCAGAGAGACAGAAGTTGGCTATATCATTTTATGTCTCTACGTTGATGACATACTGATTATCGGGAGTAATGTTAAAATGGTGAAATCTACCAAGAATATGCTGAAATCTAAGTTTAACATGAAAGACATGGGTCTAGCAGATGTCATTCTGGGAATAAAGATCTCGAGAAGTCCAGAGGGACTTATTCTTGATTAGTCGCACTATATGGACAAGATTCTTGGTAAATTCAACAATGATGATTCTGCTGTGGCAAGAACTCCTTTAGATGTGAGTCTATACCTATCAAAGAATAAGGGAGATGGTATATCTCAAATAGAATACTCTAGAGTGATCGGGAGTTTGATGTATCTATCGAGTTGTACAAGGCCAGATATAGCCTGTACAGTAAACAAGCTCAGCAGATATACGAGTAATCCATGGGTTGATCACTGGAAAGCAATAGTGAGAGTACTCAGGTACTTACGTTTTACTCGTAATTATGGGTTGCACTATCATAGATATCCAGCTGTAGTCGAAGGATACAGTGATGCTAATTGGATATCTGACATGAAAGACTCAAAGTCTACCAGTGGCTATGTGTTTACACTAGCAGGTGCAGCTATATCATGGAAATCCTCCAAACAGACTGTGATAGCCAGATCTACAATGGAATCAGAATTCATTACATTAGACAAGTGTGCTGAAGAGCAGAATGGCTTCGAAATTTTCTAGAGGATATTCCAAGTTGGCCTAAGCCAGTGCCAGCAATTTGCATTCATTGCGATAGTCAATCTGCGATTGGAAGGGCATATAACAATCTGTATAATGGTAAGTCTAGACATATTTGTCGTAGACACAAAGTCAAAGGATAACATTGTGGATCCGCTAACCAAAGGGCTAAATAGAGAGTTGGTTGTGAAATCATCGAGGGGAATGGGACTAAAGCCCATTAGATAAATGTTTATTACGAAGGAAAACCCAACCTTGTTGACTGGAGATCCCAAGATCTAGGTTTAATGGGACAACCTACTCATAAAGGACATAATTGGTTCACTATGGGGGTTACCCTCTAGTCCATTCCTATGGTGAAATGAAACAGTGATGCTCGTATGGATGTAGGTTAAGCAAAAGCTTTTAATGATTCTTATGCGTCGGGAATCCGAGCAGAGTACTACGAGATACTCTTAAATAAGATATCACCTATTTGAGAGAGAAGTGGGGCCGCTTCAAAGGGAATTGTACGGGGCACAATTCTTAGAAACTCTTGCAGAACCAGGTTAATATTCATGGCCAAAATGAAAATAACAATGAGAACTCAGATGTGTTAGGTAAAATATCTGTGTGATATATGTTCTTCATTTACATGAACAGCAGTACAGTTCAATGACATCGCGTCCACTGTCAGCCAGTAAATGAGATATATTTTCACAAGGGAAGGTTTAAAGGCTGAGGTCTACCTATCTTATGCAGGTGTTGAACCGTTGAACTCTTCTAGGTCAAAATAAAATGTTTTATAAAATAATTTTATTTGATGTTTTTCGCCAATTTCATTCATGTGGGGTATTGTTGGAAAAATGCTTATGAGTAAGCATTTTGAGGCTCAATTTTAAGCATGGTCCACTTCGTGTTAGTGGTTGTTATTGAATGATCCGGATACTCCTCCGTGAGTACTTCGAAATGGTATATTCATATGCTTAAAATGGTGCTTGGGTGAATGAGAAATTGTTGCTCAAAGTTCACCCATTGGTGTTGGAAAATAAAGAGAAGTTAGCTTGTCCCATATGGGAAAGCTATATGATGAGCGGAAAATATATCAATATTTACCGCCCCTTTTACTTAATATTTTGTTTAGTTTCTCGGGTTTGATGAACGTTTTGATGTGTTTTAGTTTATTTTGCAGATAAAATAATATTGGGACTTAATGAAATCATTTAGGACGAAATATGGATCAAATAAGGGCAATTATTGGACTTGATATATTAATTTTGGAGATTGGAAATTTGAAAGGGCGTTTTGACGAAGTGCAGTTTTGGAAATTCCAGTTTTGCACATCTGTCGTATGTTGGGCATAACTTTTTACTCAGATATCGGATTGAGCTGATTCAAGTGCCAGATTAAAGAAGACTCAAAGATCTACAACTTTGAAAGAGAAAATATTTCGAATTCTGAAGATTTAATGACCGAAATTGATGAACCATCCAGAAGTGTGTGGAGTGTAATTATTAAAAGTCATTATCAATCATTTTCAAAGCAAAATATTAATTAATTAATAATTAATAAAAATTATCAAATCAACACCAAACAAGATAAGAATTATTGGAGCAATTATGGATTTGGTGGAGTAATTAGTGGAGAAATTAATTATGTAATTGGTGGAGAAATTGATTGATGATTTGATGGTGGCAAAATTTTGCCTATAAATACCAAGCCATTTCATTTGTAAAATTCATACTTTCTTCTTTGAAATTCTTAATGAATAAATAAGAAGATTGTATCTAGTTTGTTTATTTTTAGTTTTCAGTAATTAATTTTCAGTTTCGCACTTTCTTTTCTTTACTTTTCAGTTTTTACTTTCCGCGATTTACTTTTACGCACAGTACTTTTCTTTCTTTAATTTTTCAGTTTTTACTTTTCAGTAATGAGGAGGTAATTTCCCAAGCTAGGGTGAAAGGTAATTCTTTTACTGTTACTATTTAGATTAATCTCCCTTAAAAATAATATATTCACTATTTAAAATACTGATTAATAAAGGATACCGCTATATTGGTCGGTTGGCAATTCAATTTAATCTGGTTTAAACCTGACTAATCAAGGATACCGCCAGATTGGTCGGTTGGTAAATTTATTTTGGTACCGCCTTTATGGCTGGATTATGAACAAATATTACCGCCTATATGGCTGGTTGGACTTAATTTGACTTAATCAGGATACCGCCAGATTGGTCGGTTGGTAATATTATAACAAGTTTATATATTATTTTATGGGAGATTTCTAAATAAGTAGTAGTAAAAGTAATTCCTTTTACCTTAGCATTTATTTTACTTTTTACTTTATGTCTTTTACTTTTCAGTATTTTTACTTTATGTCTTTTATTTTTCAGTTATTAGTCCTAGTTATGTGTTGTAACTAAATAGTTATCTGGGGTTGTGATGAATTTCAATATCACCGGTTTATAAGGGTTAGATTATAGTTTGGGTATTATAAAGATTTATTTATTGAGTCTTAATCTTAATGCTTTTTATTAATTGGCCATTAATAAAATTGATTAGGTAAACTTAAAATGAACTAGACATAGGGATTTTAAGTTTAAGACCTTAGACTCAATAGCCCACGATCTTCCTTGAGGATAGATAACCCTTTAATAGATTTCCTTACAGGATAGGAATATACCTGTCGGGCGAGGGTAGCCATAATTGGAACTCAATCTTAATGAATCCAGATAATGTGGTTGACATAGGAATATGGTTCAATTGGGTTACACTGGGTATTTGTGTCTGACCATCGACAGATGCTTTCGCATAATTTCGTGTTCCAGGTTAATAAATCAATGTTTTACCCATCTATATAATAATCACTTCATCTTTAAAATGGTATTGGAAGAAATCACAACCCTAGATCTTTGTGTCTTTTGTATTTTCTTTAGTATTTTCTTTTGTCTTTTTATTTATTTATTTATTTAGTAAAGCCATTCAACCAATCAAACAAACAATATCTCTCTTATCCATTTAATTAGATATTTGTAAATAAATAGATTCAACAATTAATAACAACAGTATGAATTAAGTCCTCGTGGGATCGATATTTTTATACTACTTGAACGATACGTGCGCTTGCGTTATACGTGTGTGTTTACGCCGGTCAAGTTTTTGGCGCCGTTGCCGGGGACTTAATTTTCTTGAGTTATTAATTTTGAAACTATCTAATTTACTTATATCTAATTTTCTTTCTTTTATTTTGTAATTTTTATTTCTTTTGTTTTCAGGTGATTAAAAAAATGGAACACTACTGGGAAATTGAGAAATCACGAACTTTACAAGAAGATACACCCCAAATCTGGGAGCAACAGTCCGGTTTTCTGAGGCCTGTTGTTGAGCCCAATGACTATCACTGGATGCCAGAACCAAGTAATACTACTTTTGCTCAACAGAACTCAATGTGGAGATGTGACATATGTAATGGTAACCACCCAAGCGATTATTGCGAGTACAACTACAATTCAGGGTGGCAGAACTATCAGAATCCTTCATGGTATGATGAGCCAACATATTTCACAGAACCATCACATTTTCCATCTTATCCACCATCTTCCTTCGATCCTTATCAAGAACCAGAACCATCCGAGGAAGATCAATTAATTCACATGTTCAAAGAACAAGAAGCTCGATTTGATGCACAAATTCAGAGTAACGCAGGATCCATACAGAGAATGACAGATCAGATCAGACAATTAATAGAAAAACAGAACATCATACCTCAAGAACCAGTTTCAGATGACACTGATGAAGCCTTCGAGTACCCAGAAATCCACGATGACACCTTAACAGAGGAGGAGGCTGAGCAGTATCAACAACCAGAGGTATCAGTTCAGGAACCCGAACCGGCAAAGTCTTGATTTGATTTTTATTATTCAGATTCTGATGAGGATGAAACTGAGCTGTTTGTACCAACTGCATCAAAAATTGAGGATGGAATTCTGTATCCTCAAAATGAAGATCTTGGAGCATGCTTTACCTTGATGTTTGAAGAAGATCTATCTGAACCATCCATTCCAGTCGTATCAGAGGATGAAAACCTAATGTCAGAAACATCTTTGCATCCTCGGGTTGACAATTTTGAAGCATGTATTTCACAGATGACAGATGAAGAAATGAATACAAGAATTTTACAATACATCTGTGAAGAAAAGGTGGAGCAAGAAATCGAGCAATTGGAGAAGCAAATGTCTGATTTTATTAAAGATCCAGAGCATTCAGGAAAAACATCGCTGTTTTGGGGAGTACAAATCAAAGAAACCACTCAGAAGCTTGACAAAATGGAATTTCCATTCCAAGTCAAGCACCATACGAGACCTCGTAATTTTATTTCTTTCTTTGCAGGAATCACTGGAGCAACAAAGATTAAAAAGGTGGCACGAGCACTGACTGAGACAAAATTCTTTTTGCCACTTTACCGTTGGAAGAGACCCTTCAAAAGCAACGCTCACGGGATTGTCTTTAATCGGACATCCAAAACGACATTGAAACCTCCTTAACAGATAAATTTCAGTCACGTCTGGCTGAAGACGAAAAATTTAGCGCTAGCAGGGAGGCAACCCATGCAATTTGTTGTAATTTGTTTTCATATTTTGTGTGAACTTTTTAATTTTGTGTGTTATTTTTGTAGGGAAAGGCACAAACGAAGCATTTTAAGACAGAAGGAATTGTGTTTGGCAATCAAAGATGAGAAACAATTCATTAGCGATGGCTGAATAAGGAATGAAATCTTGAGACACATCCTAATGAATTTATACTAAGCGAGTGGCGTATTGCGTACACAATTCTGTTGCCGTAATTATTGCTTTGATTCGCTTTTCTATTGTAATTATCTTTATTTTCGTAGACAGGATCCAGACTTTTTGACCTTTCACGATCTCTTTTGTTGTTTAGCTAACAATCGTCCTTTGGAAGATATTAGTGCTATTATTACTCACCCTTTTTCAGGTACTATAAATTCAGCCCGTCATTGCACTTTTGAAGGCGTCCAGAGTTGAAAAAGAAATACAAAAAAAAAAAATATGGAAGCCACTTCAAGAAGACGAGTTGAAAACATCTGCGTGTTTTGCGGTAGTAGTGTTGGTACTAAGCCACAATACATAGAAGCAGCACAGGAATTGGGTCGAGTCTTAGCTGCAAGGAATATGCACTTAATATATGGCGGGGGAAATCTTGGACTTATGGGGATCGTTTCAAAGGCTGTACAGGAAGGAGGCAGTCATGTTTTGGGAATCATCCCAAAACCCTTGGCAGAGGCAAATCTTATTGAACCAACAAACGGAAAGGAACTGATTGTACCAGGTATGTCTGAACGACTGGTAGAAATGATTAACCGTTCTGATGCTTTTATTGCTTTGCCAGGTGGCATGGGTACATTGGAGGAAATTTTTATTGTACTATCTTGGGCGAACCTGAACATACACCGGAAACCAATTGGACTGTACAACGTTGATGGATTTTATGATTTTCTTTGTGTGTTTCTTGATGATGCTCGGAGAAATGGGTTCGTGTCAAAACCTATGAAAGAACTCCTATTTACTGCCAGAACTGCACCGGATCTAATTGATCAACTCGTAGCCTTTGAACCACAAGTTGACCCTATCATTTCAAAGATAAAATGGTCCGATGATGATCGTGGTAAGAGGCGTAGGATTAATCTGGATCTTAACCTTTAATTTCCTGTAGAATTTCAGCTAATCAGGTACGATTTTCTAAGCTCTTCTTCTACTTTTTAAGACATTGGGGACAATGTCTCATTTTGGTTTGGGGGTGAGGTATAGTTAATAGTACTTGTTTGTATTGTGTTTTATTTTTAGTCCAAAATTTTTCGAAAAATACAAAAAAAAAAATTGAAAAATTTTCAAAAATTACAAAAATATTTTGCATATTTGTGTTTTTAATTTGACCAAAAGGTGAAATTGGTAAGAAATAGCCGAGTAAGGAGTTTCCACTCTTGAGACGTATTTCAAACCATTTATTTCGAAATAAGTTAATTTTTGTTTATTTCATTTTAATTATTTAATTTGTGAATTCTCCATAATACTGACTAAAATGAATCTTCATATGTTCAGTTGGCAGGTATTATCAACATGCATAGTAACATACAGACATGAGTTGTAATTGAAAAGTTTGTAATATTCCGTGCTCTAGTTTAATTGGATGAAGCATCTATAAAAAGTAGTGGAATAAAAAAAAAAAAAAAATTTCTGATGTACAAAAATAAAGTATCTAAGATCCGAGTTATTAAGTCTGTAAGGGTGTCTTAACACCTAGTGCCCTAAAACCAACTGGTTTGGAAGTCACTGGCCCAAAGCTCGCTACATGGATCGAAGATGCTACAAAAAAATATATTTATATCTGAAGTCTGAGTAATTAAGTTCGTAGGGGTGTCTTAACACCTGGTGCCCTAAAGCCAACTGGTTTGGGAGCCACCGACCCAACACTCGCTACATAGATGGAAGATATTGTATATAAATAAAAAATAGAAAAGTGAAAAAAAAGCAAAGAAAAAAATCAGAAAAATGAGAAAAATTATTCCATTGCTACCAAAAGGTGTTAAATCTGATAGAACTTTAGGACAAAAATATTACTCTCTTATCGACTACACTTATGACTGTTGTGGGCAAAAAATGAGTTGTTTAATATTTTGTTGGCTGTGTATATGGAGAATGGTAAAAATAATCGGAGAGTTTACTTATTCTGTAATTTAGAATGAAACAAAACAACTATTGACTTGGAGTAGAAGTTTCACCTGATTAGTCACTAACATCTTTATTCTCTTTTCGCTTGTCTTTTTGCTTTTGTGTGCATTAGTTTTACTACCTTTTTACTTTTGTAAAATGTTTGTGGGTATCATTGCTGTAAACCCTCACGAGACTACAACTCGTCCACTAGGGACCCTAGGGGTTTAAAGGCTTGTTGCATACGCTAAATGCAACCGTGATCCCTACGAAAGTGGCTTAGTTTAATTTTAATTTTATTTTGTTGTTTTGCTCGAGGACTAGCAAAATGTTAGGTTTGGGGGTGTGATGAGCGGAAAATATATCAATATTTACCGCCCCTTTTACTTAATATTTTGTTTAGTTTCTCGGGTTTGATGAACGTTTTGATGTGTTTTAGTTTATTTTGCAGATAAAATAATATTGGGACTTAATGAAATCATTTAGGACGAAATATGGATCAAATAAGGGCAATTATTGGACTTGATATATTAATTTTGGAGATTGGAAATTTGAAAGGGCGTTTTGACGAAGTGCAGTTTTGGAAATTCCAGTTTTGCACATCTGTCGTATGTTGGGCATAACTTTTTACTCAGATATCGGATTGAGCTGATTCAAGTGCCAGATTAAAGAAGACTCAAAGATCTACAACTTTGAAAGAGAAAATATTTTCGAATTCTGAAGATTAATGACCGAAATTGATGAACCATCCAGAAGTGTGTGGAGTGTAATTATTAAAAGTCATTATCAATCATTTTCAAAGCAAAATATTAATTAATTAATAATTAATAAAAATTATCAAATCAACACCAAACAAGATAAGAAATTATTGGAGCAATTATGGATTTGGTGGAGTAATTAGTGGAGAAATTAATTATGTAATTGGTGGAGAAATTGATTGATGATTTGATGGTGGCAAAATTTTGCCTATAAATACCAAGCCATTTCATTTGTAAAATTCATACTTTCTTCTTTGAAATTCTTAATGAATAAATAAGAAGATTGTATCTAGTTTGTTTATTTTTAGTTTTCAGTAATTAATTTTCAGTTTCGCACTTTCTTTTCTTTACTTTTCAGTTTTTACTTTCCGCGATTTACTTTTACGCACAGTACTTTTCTTTCTTTAATTTTTCAGTTTTTACTTTTCAGTAATGAGGAGGTAATTTCCCCCAAGCTAGGGTGAAAGGTAATTCTTTTACTGTTACTATTTAGATTAATCTCCCTTAAAAATAATATATTCACTATTTAAAATACTGATTAATAAAGGATACCGCTATATTGGTCGGTTGGCAATTCAATTTAATCTGGTTTAAACCTGACTAATCAAGGATACCGCCAGATTGGTCGGTTGGTAAATTTATTTTGGTACCGCCTTTATGGCTGGATTATGAACAAATATTACCGCCTATATGGCTGGTTGGACTTAATTTGACTTAATCAGGATACCGCCAGATTGGTCGGTTGGTAATATTATAACAAGTTTATATATTATTTTATGGGAGATTTCTAAATAAGTAGTAGTAAAAGTAATTCCTTTTACCTTAGCATTTATTTTACTTTTTACTTTATGTCTTTTACTTTTCAGTATTTTTACTTTATGTCTTTTATTTTTCAGTTATTAGTCCTAGTTATGTGTTGTAACTAAATAGTTATCTGGGGTTGTGATGAATTTCAATATCACCGGGTTATAAGGGTTAGATATAGTTTGGGTATTATAAAGATTTATTTATTGAGTCTTAATCTTAATGCTTTTTATTAATTGGCCATTAATAAAATTGATTAGGTAAACTTAAAATGAACTAGACATAGGGATTTTAAGTTTAAGACCTTAGACTCAATAGCCCACGATCTTCCTTGAGGATAGATAACCCTTTAATAGATTTCCTTACAGGATAGGAATATACCTGTCGGGCGAGGTAGCCATAATTGGAACTCAATCTTAATGAATCCAGATAATGTGGTTGACATAGGAATATGGTTCAATTGGGTTACACTGGGTATTTGTGTCTGACCATCGACAGATGCTTTCGCATAATTTCGTGTTCCAGGTTAATAAATCAATGTTTTACCCATCTATATAATAATCACTTCATCTTTAAAATGGTATTGGAAGAAATCACAACCCTAGATCTTTGTGTCTTTTGTATTTTCTTTAGTATTTTCTTTTGTCTTTTTATTTATTTATTTATTTAGTAAAGCCATTCAACCAATCAAACAAACAATATCTCTCTTATCCATTTAATTAGATATTTGTAAATAAATAGATTCAACAATTAATAACAACAGTAGGAATTAAGTCCTCGTGGGATCGATATTTTTATACTACTTGAACGATACGTGCGCTTGCGTTATACGTGTGTGTTTACGCCGGTCACTATAGAGGGAAAATTGTGCTTATATATGATTGCTCATAAATAGATGGGTAAGAGTTATAAGGATAAAAGCTCTCTCTACGTGCGCGCAGGGGGGGTGCAAATCAAAATCCAAACAGGCTTGGCTCGTGTGCACCCGCATGTCCTGCGTACACGAATGCCGGACCAAATTGTGCGGGCCCAGCCCAGCCAAATTTTTACTAATCTCTTCAATTTTCCAAGCCTTTTGAATTTCCATAACAGCTAATTTAATTAGCTTGGTGGTTACAACAAGTGAAAGACCTCCCATTTATGAGATATAATTGGCATGTTAATTTCCTTTAAATGAGCTGTGTTTTTCGTTTTCCTATATAACAATACTCAGATTTTGTTTACAACACAGAGAAAAAACATCACACACAACAGCTCGTTTTTCTTTGTTTTGTTAAGGGAGAGTTCAAACACTTTTGTGGTTCGTTGGATACGAGTTCGGTGGTGCCTTACTCGTACGTTTTTTCCGTTGTATCCTAGGAAACAATCATCTCACATTCTACTGCACCTACGGTAGGGGACGAATTTATTTTAAGGATATTGTTGACATCAACAAGCCTCGGGAAAGTGAAGAACTTCATCAATTTCAGGGTCTAACTCTTTCTGTCAGCCTCCACTCGTCAGGGTTCGCTCATCAGGCTATGCCTATGCTCATCAGCCTCTACCTCCGCTCATCAGCCTCTGCCTCCGCTTATCAGCCTCTGCCTCCGCTCATCAGCCTCTGCCTCCGCTCATCAGCCTCTGCCTCCGCTCATCAGCCTCTGCCTCCGCTCATCAGCCTCCGAAATGGTTGTGCAGATCCTTGAGTGGTACACTCAAAACTTTGTTATGAAATTCGGAGTAGTTTTCTTCTAAGTTGAGCCAAAATAGGAGATTGTATTGCTCTTAGGCCAGTTTTGATTCATGATGACTATTGAGAATATTCGAATGATAATGATCGTTTGCGAATGGCCAAGAGTTTCCAAATGAGATATATTGTTTAGGGATGACATTCCAACGGTTTTGATTGGGATTATGATTCGATGTTATGAAACGTGTCATCTTGACTTACTCATGTCCTTTCATGAATTAGAAATTCTTTCTATAGGATTGTGACTTACGACGAGAAGTCGGATCAAGTCTTAGAGTAGATAGTCAATCTCTCATAAAGAAGAAATTTTATTTGGGAATGTCTTGTGGAATATTATACTAGCAATGACTTGTTTTGGGCCAATAGGTCAAAGATCGGTGGTACCACGAACAAAGTCGTGAGGATGTAAAATTTGGGCTTGCGATCCATCCTTGTTGTGAGGCCCAAAGCGAACAATATAATGTTAGTGGGTCTAGTTGTAAGACATGACATTATATGATATTATGCTTTCGGACTTATGACTGTAGTGTTTGAGATACTCTTATCTAGTTAACCTTCATATTGATGTTGTACCTTGATCCATTTTGTATTTTGAATTTCGTGACGAAATTCTTTAAATGATAGAAGGATCTAATAATACTAATTTTGTAGGGGAATTATTTTCACTTCACAAATGAATCTTGTTCAAGAGTGGGTCAAATTATCTATCAAAAATTTCAAATTTTAATGACTTAAAAGGAGAATTTGATGGTTTTATAAATTAAATTATAATTGATAAAAATTCAGGGCTTGTGTTTGATATTTTCCAACCATATTTAAAACTCACTCATTCTTCTTCATTCATTCTTCTTCATTCACAAAAACGTTGATGAGAGTGAGAAAAATAGAAGGAGAGAGAGAAAGCTCAAAATCTGACAGTTTGGGCTGATTTTCTAAATATTGAAGCTAGGGAATTATAGAAAGAAGTCATGAGGAACATTTTGATGGTGATATTGAAGCCAGTAGTGACCGTTTTCAAACAAAGAATAAAATAGATTCTTTGGCCTTTTTTGCGATTTTACGGAAAATTAGAGCTCAAATGGACACACGACCACCTCCATTGAACTCAGGACATCAGTACACATCTTCTGATGTCAACGGTGTCAAGACTCACGACGCATAGGCTCCATGATCCAACACATGTGGCAGCGCTTGAAGGCCATATGCCGCCATAACTTGGACAATTTCTTATGCTCAATGTCTCCGACATGTTGGGTCAATCCTTTCATGTAGTAATGGATCCGAACTCTAACTTTTTGTGTTTTCGTGTTTCTACGTGTATATATAATTTATCAAATTCAGATTATATTGAGATTTGGTTTGTGAATTTGAGATTTGGAGTGTTGATTTTGAATTGTGAAGTGCAGATATGTATGTTTATTGTAGGCCGTGGATGAGCATTTTTATAGTATTGGATTTTAAGTGGGAAGTTCATATTTTAAACGGCATCATGTTGAATTTTTGTTAGAATTATACGGGATATTAATTGGTATGTTTTATATCTCAGGTTTCTAGATGTTAATTTTGAGTGGTCATTTGGCGGTCACCAGTTAGCAGGACCCACGTGTCTCGTAAGGCGTGTTAGATGGGTCTCAGGAGAGTTTTGTAGCAGTGTAACTAACAGAATAGATTGGACGCGTTGAGAATTATTGTGAGATCGGTTTTTCATTTCGAACGTCAGAGTGAGGTAGAGATTCGGTTTCACACCTTAATTCCAATTTTAATTTATGTATTTATATGACTATTTTGTGCATATAAAAATTATATAAAATATGTTTTAATATTAACCCTAATTTATATAATGTGAGATTGCGTTTCGGGCAACATGGCGCGATCATTATGGATTTATTTGTTTTATTTTTATAAATATATGCATGGTAGTATTAATTTAAATTGGAACGGACCTTGATTGGTAGCAAAAATTAAAATTGGTATATATAAAATTGGTATATGTGGAGCCTAGTTGTGGCGTACATCTTGGATATTATATTACCCCGTTGTGACATTTGCTTTTGGAGTTCGTTAAGGCCCACCTTATTGACCCCAATTGCCCCATTACGGCAACTGCTACGCGGCCCTGGGTGGCGCTATTTGGACGATGATGATGGATCTCTGGGTGTAAGTCCCGACCTGCATAGAATTTGTGGCATTTGCTTATGTTGCGCCGTTGTGGCATTTGCTTATGTTGCGCCGTTGTGCCATATGTTTATTGTGGCACATGTCTACGTGGCCCCGTGTGGCATTTCACTCACATGCTTTTATTTATATGATTAATTTGGCCGATGATGCATATTTTAATTATATTAATGAAAATGTATATATTATAGATTTTCATATACGTGTATCATCGATATTGTTTTATTGGACATACATACATATATCTTACTATCCATGTAGGATTTTTTATAAAAACTGATTAAGGTGAGTTATTTAATCCCTACTGAGTGTGTGGTTTGCTCACCCCTCAACTTAACGTTTCAGATTGGGTTTTAGAGCTTTGGAGAATCAGAAGCGCGGTTGATATTTCAAGGACTTTGGAACTTGTTGAGTGCATTTTTATCGCAAGTCGAGTTTGGCACATTCTCAGATGTATTTGACTCGTATTTAAAAATATCAAACTATAAATTTAATTAGGTGATGTATTGCAATAAAATTGAGCCATTGTTTTGAATATTAATTATTAATCACGACAAGTGCTCACATTTAAACTGTATGAGTGTTTTTAATATTTTACACATGATTTTATATTTATTGATGTTTAAAAAGTCATCGGGACATATTTTGCAGTTATTTAACTTTTTGACCATTTTGATTGGTCTTTGAGTCAATTTTATTTTGTTTATTTACCTAAAAGTCACTGAACCCAGTTTTGGGTCATGACAAATTCGACACTATCAAAAAGCTTTATGTGATATTAATTTTCTTTGCCGGTTTGGCCTAGTGGATCTGTAACAGCCATGCTCACCAATCGAGTAGACATTGTATGTTTTGGACACATATATGTCACAATTTTATTATTGGACTTTACAATTCAATACTTTTAATAGGTTATGGAAACTCATGGTTTATAAACTAGTATATGATACGCCACACTAACGATGTCGAATATTACATTCTTCCCCCATGAGGTAGAATTGTTCATGAGACATTTCATAGTAGGATCTAAATTGGTTTGTGTTTTGATTCAAACAAATGTATATATGTATTTAGAATACATGTATGTTAGTTGTATAACTTGTGTTGTGCTTGGTTTTGATGTTAAAATTAGTTTTAAGGTGTATTGAAATGATATGAGAAGATTGGAAGTGTTTAGGATTAATTTGAAGGTTGAAATTGCTCACTGTCTTTGGGAGCGTCGCGACATTGCCATTCCAGCATCGCAACACTGAGCATTAGATATCCGGGCGTCGCAACACTCAACCTTGCGCGTCATGACTTCGAGACGTTGACCTCTCTCACATTGCTCTCACAGATTTAGGCGTCGCGACTCCTAATCCTCCGCGTCGCGACACCAAGAGCTGATGAACACTAAAAGTTCATTTTCTCCGTTCTGAAGTTTCCGGATTCCGATTTGGTCCCATTTTTTTCTACGAACTCATATCGGACTGTAGTTTTAATTAAAATATTTTAAAATAAACCTATCTCTGATATCATTGGATTATACCCTCTTCCGCTCAGCAGGGCATCGATCCGACCCTAGGGGTTCCACAACCGCTCCAACAGAATAGTATCAGAACAAGGCTTAACCACACTACCCATGTTGCACGTTTGCCATGTATTTGAATCTATTCCTTTGTATTTTAATTAATTATGCATAAGTCATATTGGATATGTATTGCATGTTTTAAATTAAAATTTTGACCTAATTATGTTAATGAATTGATTGTCATAAATCTGCCATGATTAGATGATTAGTTTATTGTAAGTAATAGTATTAGTAATGTTGGAGCATTATTGGAAGGTCCGTCTCGTCAATACGGAGATGAATGAGTTCTTACTACTTATATCCAAGACTGTCATTATTGTAAAGATATAAGTCCTCGAAAGTTAGGTCGCTCCGGTATAACATTAGATGTAGCGTGAAGAGTTAATGCACTCACCCAATATCGTTATTATTGTGAGGGTATACATACGAAGCTCATTGGAGCACATTGACAAGTATACACCTGGAATACATTGTTATGGTTGGTACTCAGAGTGCCAATCCAGATCATATTTATGTTCGATTCATAAATACGAGAAATTCTATTTTCTATAATATTACTAATTTAATGGTAGCACCCTTGTCTTTTATACACTTATTCGATCTAATTACGATTAGATATCTGATTACGATTAGATCGAAACTGAATCTGATTCAGTGATACGTATATATTAAACAAAGACCCTAGGATTTACATTATAGAGCACAATTACAACGTAGTTTGTAATTGACATTGGGAAGCGCACTATAATATGTATATCCTTAAATAAAGTTCCTAGTCAAGATTTACTCACACGGGTCGGTTAGTAAAATCCGCTGAGACCAGTACATGTCGTATATTGTGACTTGGTCCGATGGTTTATCCCAATGAACCATGAGTCTCGGGAGACTCATATAGACATGTAGGTATTTATTTGATAAGACACTAAATGACTCACTGAAGATTTCCTAATAGATGGTACATCAACTTCAATATGAATCTTTTCGAGTTGAGCGAGCATAGTGGTCCTTTGACTTGAGATACCACAGTGGGATATATGAGTTATCCTCCACACTTTGATGGCAGTCACGTCACCGATCTATTCATGATCAGACCTCCGCATGTTCGTTGGGTGTGGACTGATGCTCATGATATCCAGTGCGTATCAAGATATGATCCTTCAGTCCTGTGTACAGGGTATAGGCATCCTTATGTGTTTACGATCGAGTAAATCCATGGCCGTGGTATAACTTCGGAAATCAGTTGCGAATGTTATTTAGAGATCGTAAATTAAAAGTCGACTGTATTATACCGAACGGATTTGGCGTTTTCATCTATATCCCAGGTATAATACGGATAGCCTGTGACAGAGGGATTATACGTATGCAATGACCTCGACTTACATAGTTTAGCGAGATTAACTGTGGTCGTCATAATCCATGAGTGGATGGATTATGGACACGAAACTGGATTTCATGACGGATAAACCTAAACTTAGAGAGTCCCACAATATGAAGTATACTTGTTGAGCACTTGGGCAACTCGATATGAATAATATAAATTATTCATAATACTTCATCGGATTAAGTGAGTTGATCGTTTAATCAGTTAAACAATAACACATGCATTAGGGGATTTTTTCCGATAATAATTATTGTGTATATGTATTTGATACATGATACGATTAGATACACATAAATTATTCGTCAAATGCGATTTTGACACGTGCCATAAATATATGTATTTGTTATTTATTGTAAATAAAAATACATATATAATAATAATTATATTAATTGATTATTTGGATATTTAATTATTAAATATTTGGATTATTAATTAATAAACTTTTTCCATAAATTTTATGGAATTTGTCCAATTATTATTGGTCAACATGGCATGTTATAATTACACTTTATTTGTCCAATTTTGATTGGTTAGTATATGGTTTAATTTAATTTAATTTGATTAAATTTTTGAAAGGAGAAAATTGCCCCTTATTGGCAGCCAAAGAGGGATTAAATTAGAAAAATTGTTTTCTCTTTACTTTTAACCTTAACAATGGCCGAAAGTATTCAAAAAAAAAAAATGGGTTTCCAAAATGGTTTGAAGAATTTGTAATGACCGGTAGATTTTACTACCGTATACAACTGTACCTCTATGTACGGGACAAAGACACATAAAATAAATCATGTTGAGACCTAAATATACTCGTGGAATGACATTGGGGGACAATCAGTAAATACCTCGAAATCCCGGGACGAGACTGTCAGTTTTCCTTTTGGACAGCCCATGATATTTGGGGCATAACTTTTTTCTATGAACTCGGAATTTTATGAATTTTATATCGTCGAAAATCTGAGATCAAGACCTACAACTTCCGTGTTGAACCATTTCCCAAATTCAGACCAGAAGTTGATCAAAAACGTAAGTCAAAATTTCAGATGAATAGTAATTTCGGGTCAAAATGGAAAAGTCTCAAATTTCTTCATTTTTCTACATTCTTCTACAACTTTCTTAATATCATTTGGGTGCACTATATAAGGGGCTAATATTCATAAATACCTAAATTTTGGGAAATAAAAATGGAAAGAAGGAAGCAAATTTCCGAGAAATAAGAAGAAGAAAAAGAAGAAGATTGAAGAAGAAGAAAGAAATGAGAAGGAGAAGTAAGAAGAAGAAGAGCATCAATTGGAGTGGCTTAGGGAATAAAGAAAATCAAAAAGAAGAAGGTAATGAAACTAAAAAAGATTTCAAGTTATGAGATTTTAGCAAATTGTTGATATGGCAGTTATAGTAGCATGTTTTGTGTTGCATATTAGTGGTTAATTAGTTAAGAAATGAGCTATGTTGTAAGTTTTTTTTAATTTTGGAAATTTTAATGAATTAATTAGTAATGATAATTTGGTGGATAAGTAAGTTATTGATGAAGATAAAATGGTAGTTTAGTATGTGTGGAGTTGATGAAATTTTTTGGATTGTGTGTTGGAAGTGTTATGGAAGTTTAGGGATGAAATTGGGTAAAAATTGCATGAGGGAAGAAAGTGCAGAACCGGGGAAGCAGGTATGGGTCGCGACGCAGGAAGAATATTGCATCGCAACGCGTGAAAGAATTCTCGAGCAGTTTCTATGAGGCGCACGTCGCGTCGCGAAGGACCCTTGTGTCACGACGCGGATACAAAAATTCAGCCAAATTGATTTTAAATCATTCTAGTTCCACCCCAGCATGTTAGAGGCCGCTCTAAGAGTCTCATATTAGTCCGTAATCGCTCAGTACATCATGATATATGTATTTGAATGGATAAATTTAGTTTACTGCAGAATATGTTCCCCTGCCTAGTTCTAATCAAGGTTGTCAATTTTAGATTGTCGCAGGAACCAGAAATTTCCTTCAGCAAGCGAGTGCCAGCCAGTTTAAGCACAATGAGTGGAAACTTCCCTTTTAAATTAATTTCATTTTGTTATTTTATATATATATCAGACCTTCTTTTCTGCAAATAGGGCGTTAGCCATTATTTACTTACACTTGTTTTTCAGATTGTAATGATTTAGAAAAGATATATTTTTAAACATGAGATTTATGTTTTTCGGAGCATGAGGGAAAAACTCACCCCAGTATGTAACTTGATAAAGACATGGAATTGACGGACATAGGACATGTGCACATGTAGAGGACTAGGGGGACGGTGATACGTAGCGCCCATAGATCCTAGTTTCAGAGCCAGGATGGCGGCATAGGTTCGTGTCCCTGACTCTAGTTCAGAGCTTGGGTGGTAGCATAGATCCGCACCCCCAGTTCTAGTTTGTGGCTTGGGGGACAACGATACGTAACGCCCCAAGACCACTAGTTTCAGAAGCAGTAGTGACGTACTTTGGGGGATGGCGATACGTAACGCCACAAAATCATGGATTTGCACTGCTGGCTACAGTTAGGCGTATGAAGGGGATGACAATACGTAACGCCCTTATACGTCAAGGTTTTTCAGATACAGAGCAGCTTACAGTTTTCAGATTTTCAGTATACAGTTTTCAGAAATCGGATTTTAGAAAATAATTTTCGGAAACCAGAGTTTCAAAAGCAGTTTTCAGAAAGATCAATTTTATTAAAGAGATTTCAGATAAATTTTTCAGAAAAGAGATTTCATATGAAGTGGTTTTTCTAAAACTTTAGTTTTAAAGACTTAATGATTTGATTTGAGTTTTTCAGTTTCATGTCCACTCACTTAGATCGAATAGCGATCTAACCCCCACCCCCAGTTTTCTTTGGTTGTAGGTTTTCTTGGAGGACGAGCTCGGGAGGATGGATATTAATGCAGTCACTAGGGTTCGGAGTTCACCAGTTCAAAGTAAGAGAGCATAAGAGTCCAGTCAGAGTCAAAGTAAAGTTTCATGTGTACACTAGAGTTGTGTAAGTCGTTATAAGTGTCTGTTAATGTTTTGTAAAGAGAAATATATTTGAGTATACATTTATGAGTAATAAAAGTTATTGAGTTGGGCTATGGTCCCTGTGCATGACTTTGTATTTAGATGGTTTAGAATACAGTTGGGAAATCAGAGGCTAATGGGGTTAGTACTGCTATCCCTTGTCGGTAACATCTCCCAGATTCGGGGATGTTACAAAGATGGTATCAGAGCATAGTTTAGGGAGTCAGTGACTGTAAAGGGTAGAGTGATGGGGTCTGGTATACGCAGTATGTCCACTCGTATGCGAGGCACTACCTTTCCAGTATCTGATCCTCGAGTATGTCCTCAAGATCCTCAGACAAGTTAGTAAGTATTTCCAAGTCCTCTGAATATGTTTCCTTATTCTAGTTGGGAATCATTTTGTAATCATCCTAGATTTCTCCCCGAAGTTCAATACAAGCTAGGGAACCAGATAGTGAGTTCCAAAGAAAGTTATCCAAGAAAGTAAAAGAGAAAGAGAAATAAGGAAAGTGCAAGGATGATTAGTAGTTAGAAGTAAGAAAAGATATAAGATATATGATCATATCAGTAAGAAAGTACAAGAACCTAAAGTAGCCAATGGAATAGAGAAAGCTCCAGCAAGTATTAGAGTTGTTCTGCAGAAGCGAGACTTATTTCCTACTTAGGAAATTCTTCTAAATAAATTCAATAGTCATCGAGATCTCCTTATAGCTAATGAGTTCCCTGATTAACGAAGAATAGCCAAAGAGATAACAGAAGTAAGAAACCCAGATTAGCCTTGAGAGCCCCAATGGACCTAGATGCCAAAAGGATTTAAAGAACTACAGATACCCAAACCCCAATTCAGATCCCCAAGCAAGAAATAGAAACGATTAGTTCCTTACCCCTAGCAATACTATAGAAACAAGACCTTAAACTATCCAGTCTTCGAACTCTCCAATAACATCAAATAAGGAAGTTGTTCTAACAGAGCCTACCCATACTTACCTTACATGCCAGGACATAGAACCCTAGAATAAGGATATCGAAGCCCGTCCAGACATAAGATGTTTACCCTAGTCCCCACCAATATAGGCATAGATGGCCAAAGAATCTGACAAGAGTTCATTTAGGATCTCAGAAGATTGATCACCTAGAAAGAGATTAAGAAAGTTTCGAGGTTATTAGGAAGAGAACCCAGTATAGCCCAGAGAACAAGACAAGTCAACATAAGATTTGTAGCACTAGTGAAAGTCCACAGGATAGACCAATACGGTAGAACCTAAGGATCAGTCCACCAGTCAGTAGGAAACCATAAAGATATAAAAGAACAGACCCATGAGGTTGGGGATATTTTGAAGTAAAGAAGGTACTAGTATAGACCATAACACAAAGTGACATAGTTGTGATTGATGGCAAGAGCAAGAGCAGAGATTTAGGAAATAGCCAAAAGAGCGAACCACCAATAGCCTCAGTAGCATGGCGTAGAGCCAATGAATATGATATGATGACAGCAAGAAAGAAACAAAAGTGGCATGAGGATTCAGTACGTATAGTGACATAAGAAATGAAGTTTCGAGACAGTAAGATAAGTGAAGACCTCGGAGAAATCAATAAAGAGTAATGAATCCTAAGACATGGATATAGTTGACTAGGTCCCCGCGGAACCCATGGCGACCCTTCGTTCCAGAAACCTCAATTCTATAAAGCGTGCAAATACCTAACCAGAGCGTTATCAAGCTTAAATGTAAGTAGAAGTGTGTATTTGAAGACCCTTATGAAAGGAATAGGCTCAACTTAGAATCTAATAAGATGAGGAATAGTAAAGAAGAGCAATTGACATATTAGGTAAATTGCGAGAAAGTTAGACAGCCTAATCGATGAATTTAAAGAGACATAGACAAGCAGCATAAACCAGAATAGTTTGAGGTCACAATAAGTTAAGCTAGTCTAGAGGCCATAATTAGATTAAGGAGCCTTTAAAAAGGTATAGACTTATAAATACCAAGAAATCAGGGAGAACGATTCTAAGGATTTAAGTGAATAATTTATCAAATGACCTACAATGATGAAAATGAGGGAGTAGGTAAATAATAGCATTTGAATTCTAGGTTTAATAAGAAGATACCTTAAGCAATCAAAGTGTAGGCACTGCATTTTTACACATAAGTCCCTATGATGAGTCTCATTTTGGAGACACTACCTTTTAAGTCACGGAGGTCACGGAAAACGGACATCGGAAGGGGAAATTCAGAATAAACAAGGTTCACTGTTTTCGTTCGTGCTGCGTTCGTGTATGCGTTCGAATGGCAAACAGATTGCAGGCGTTCGTACCGCATTCGAGGAGGCGTTCGAACGGTGTCGGTAATTCTGGTTTTGCTGCTAGCCTCGCACCTCAGCCCAATTAGCTCCCCAAAGCCCATAAAACACATCCCAATTTAATTAAATTAAACATTAAATATTAAATAAAATATCTAAACCATTTACCAATTAAATAAAACACAAAATATAATCATACCTAATGAAGATAAATCAAATATAATAACTTCCTAACTAAACAATTCACATACTAAATTAAAAAGATGTCATGCCTAATTAAAATCAATAAATCAATTATATTCCCAATCAAATATATATTATTCCTAACTTAAAATATTGTATTCCTAAACCAAGCCAATCAAATATTCAACCTTCCTAATCTAAACCAAATCAAATCCTTGCTTTCCTTGTCCAACACCAAATCAAATCCTCTATTTAATGCCAAATCCCATTCCTTGTGAAGCAAGGTGAAACCCTAACCCTTCCCTATATAAACAACACTAAACCAAAGCCATTCCCCTCTCTCTCCAATCTCTCTAGCCCACGCCCAAGACCTCTCCACTCTCTCACATTGCACGAAAATAACAAGAAAAATACAAGCAAAGAACCTCTCCTAAGTCACCGCATTCATCAAGAAAATAACAAGAAAAAGTTCTCTTCATCTTCACTCTCCCATTGCTGAAATCATACCCTAATATAGCAGCCCTTTTAACACTAAAACAGTAGCCAAATCACGCCCAAACCACCCCTTATACAGTAGCCAAACCACCACCCAACACATCAGCCATACAACCGAAATTAAGCATCAAAACAGCCCCTCCCTGCACGCAAAACAGCCCTAAAAAAACAGTAGCTCATTCACCGAATTTCAGCCCTTCAAACAACCCCCAAAATACCCAAAACAGTCATCGAAAAAAACCTTAAAAGCAGTAACATAAAAAACAACAACCCAAACCCCCCTAAAAAACGCAAAAATAGTCCACTAATAGACCTGAAACAGTGAGCAGAATACAGAGAAAACAGGAGCAAAATGAGACCAAACAGCAGGAAAACAAGAGCAAATCGGAGTCAAAAGCAGCAGCAAAAGACGGAGAACGACGACTCCAAACAGTGAGACAACGAACGAGAGCAGTGAACCAGTGAACCGGAAGAGCTGCGGAGCATCCACCCTTCCGACGATCGTGTGCCGTACATCCGAGAGGTGATTTAAAAGGTTAGACCTGAGGGTACTTTTCACACTCATCTTTATTTGATTTTTGTTATTTATCTTGATTGTATTTTAATTATTTGTTGAATCTTGTTTGTGTATGATGTGTGTTGTGGGTATTGGATGAATGGAAAAGTGTCGTCTCTTGTGGTATATAGGATGGAAACCCGGACATAAATTTCATAGCCGATTCCGAATGGACGGTAGTATGATCTGTACTCGGGATACAACTCCACGTACCACTTGAGTAAACGACACATTCTTTTGTTTTATGTTGCTTCGGTTTATTTATTTTTCGTTATTTGAATTCTGCATGTTACTTATTTATGCATGATTCAATCGAGCGCATGGGCTTAGTAAGTGCAATGAAATATCCCTTATTGGGAGGGGTTAAAGCCCTTTACCACGATGCTTTGCCGCGCCGATTGATGTGTGTTCGGTTGAATGCAAGATACGTTCAATCGAGCATACTAAGTTTGATATTATTGTTTTTAGTTCTTTGTATGCATGATTCAATCGAGCGCATGGGCTTAGTAAGTGCAATGAAAGATCCCTTATTGGGAGGGGTTAAAGCCCTTTACCATGATGTTTTGCCGCGCCGGTTGATGTGTGTTCGGTTGAATGCAAGATACGTTCAATCGAGCATACTAAGCTTGACGTTATTGTCTTTATTCTTTGTGTTGCATGCATCGGGTCTGTTTCCGTTCGAACGCGTTCTAAAACGCTATACGAAAACGCGAACCTTCTGTTTCCCGTTCGAACGCGTTTTACAAACGCTACGCGAACGCACACGCACTTTCTTGGTCTTATCATGCATCAGGTCTGGTTCAGTTCGAACGCGTTCTCGAACGCTATACGAACGCGAACCTTCTGTTTATCTTTCGAACGCGTTTTACGAACGCTACTCGAACGCGCATGTATTTTGTATCATTAGGTCTGGTACCGTTCGAACGCGTTATCAAACGCCACACGAACGCGAACCTTCTGTTTACCGTTCGAACGCATTTACGAACGCTACACGAACGCGCACACACTGAACTGAGTCTGTCTTATCATATTCATGCATAATTGCCTCTTGGTTGATCTTTCTTGTATTATGTAGCCAATTATATTATTTGTATTTATGCATTTATCCATTCTATGTATTCTTGGGATGATATTCAAGCATAATTAGGCTGTTAGCATGTTATTTGGTTAATAGGTTCATGAGATAGTACTCAAACATGATTAGGTTGTTCTTAGTTTTCCATATCATATGATTGAGAAATGTTCATGAGATTGCCATGAGATGTTGCATGTTGTGATGAACTTGTTGATGTATGCATGTGAATTTAGAAGCATGATCCTCTTGGAAATAAGTGTTACTTAAACTTGATTAAATTATTACATAAATCCTTTCATTATAAGTGACATAAGTAAGGGACCATTCCGAACCCAACGGTTTGAGGTCTTCCCTTGCGAGGGGTGAGTGCGGCCTTAAATCACATTTTCCCGGTTCACATCGGGTGGCGACTGCATTATTCTCCGGTTTAGTCCCCCGTGGCTACTCCGTAGTCCCGACCGGGCCACGAGCCCGGGACAGCATGCGTCGCCCAGTTTCTGTGTCCCACACAAAGATGGTGGAGTTTCCAGGAAAATAAAAATATAAGGAATTCAAGGAACTAGGATGAGAATGAAAAGACTAGGCAAAAAACAATACCTGAACTGGAGATTTAGTAAATGATATCCTAAATATTACAGGCTGAAAGAGAATTTTCAGAAGAATAGAGAAGTAAGGAGTTCAAGAAATTGAGATAAAAAAGAAACTTATGCAGCAATGTAAGCTTATTAAGAGGAATAACAATAGAGTGTGGAAACACTCAGAGAGAGAAAGTAAAGACTTTAAAATGCCAAACAACAGAGATAAGACAAGAAAAAGTACAGAGACAGTACGAGGAAGTTTTTAGAGAGCATGATCTTAGAGGAATTTTTTCAAAAGAGACAGTGAGCTCGATAGTTTTAGATAATCAAAAGTAAAGTCGAAGAGACAACTAGACGGTTTTAGCAATAGTACCATAATGTGGGAAATATTACCAGACATATATGCTCGAGAGTTCTAGGCTTATAACTCAGTCGTATGTGCAACTAGATCACCATAACTAGAAAGGTTACAGAACAAGGTCCCACCCTCCCAACCTTCGATGGACAACAATCGTAGAAACATATCTTCAAAGTTACTTAAGGATGTTCTCAGGAATAAGTAAAAGTATAGTAAAAGAAGATTAGAAGCATAAGACTTTCAGATGCAAATTAAGAACGAAATAAAGTAAGAGTAGTGCAGAAATAAAGTAGTAGTTAAGTAACAACTGTAGTTATGAAAATGAATTTTTGAGAAATAATGGGAATTGTAGAAAGATTGAACTCAATGAGTTTGATCCCAACAGTATGGAACCTGAGATGGAACCAGAGATCCAACTAGGTGAAAGATCTACAACACAGGTTCCACGTAAGTCGAATAGAATATCTAGGTATCCTGAGAGATTATTTTTGATATCTGATGTGAGCCTTGATGTTCTCCTTTTGAAGGAAACAAATCCGACTACGTATAAAGAAGTAATATTGGATATCGATTAGGGAAAATAGCAGGAAGTCATGAAATCAGATATGGATTCTATGCATAAGAATCAAGTATGGGACTTAGTTGAACTTCCTGAAGGAGTTAAACCTATTGGTTGTAAATGGGTTTAAAAAATGAAGTGAGTGCCCGATGGAATGGTGGAAACCTTTAAGGCCCGACTGGTAGCGAAAGGTTACCCTCAACGTCCTGGGATTGACTATGAGGAAAAATTTTCATCAGTAGCCATGATAAAATCCATTAGGATTCTTTTAGCCATTGTTGCATATCACGACTATGAGATATGGCAGATGAATGTGCAAACCGCTTTCCTAAATAGATTCCACGATGAGGATATCTATATGGAATAACCAGAGGGTTTCATATCCAGTGAGACTTCAAACTTGGTTTGTAAGCACTAGAAGTCTATTTATGGACTTAAACAGGCATCCCGAAGATCGAATCATCATTTTGATGAGATAATTAGATTATATGGATTCATCAAGAACGAGGAAGAACCATGTGTTTATAAGAAAGTGAATGAGAGCATGATAGTTTTCCAAATTTTGTATGTAGATAACATCCTTATCAGAGGAAATGATATAGGATTGATGCAAAATGTGAAAGCCTACCTTTGCAAGAACTTATCCATGAAATATATGGGTTAAGCTTCCTATATACTAGGTATAAGGCTCTACCGGGATAGAGTTAGGAAGCTTATAGTGTTTTCACAATCGACAGACATAGATAAGTTGTTAGATTGGTACGGTTTTACTAACTGCAATGTAGTAAATGTACCTTTCCGATATGACATACATCTGACCGGCGTAAACACACGCGTATAACGCAAGCGCACGTATCGTTCAAGTAGTATAAAAAGTATCGATCCCACGAGGACTTAATACCTAAGCTATTAATTTTATGAAGTCAAATGATTACTAGTATCTAACAGGTTGTTTGATTGAATTGAAATGGTGACGATTCTAAATTTAAAAACAAGTAAATAAAATTGTTCAAAAGTAGGTTTTAAGAAAATTCAATATTAAAAACTATCTAGGGTTGTGATTTCTTCCAATATTATTTAAAAATGAAGTGGTTATCTTAAAGTTGGGTAATATATTGATTTATTAACCTGGAACACTAAATTATGTAAAATCATCTTCCGATGGTCAATTATAAATACCTAGTATAATCCAATTGAATCATATGTCTATGTCAACCAAATTACCTAGATTCATTAAGATTAAGTTCCAATTTGGCTACCCCCGTCCGACAGGTATATTCCTATCCTGTAAGGAAATCTATTAAAGGGTTATCTATCCTCAAGGAAGATCGTGGGCTATTGAGTCTAAGGTCTTAAACTTAAAATCCCTATGTCTAGTTCATTTTAAGTTTACCTAGTCAATTTTATTAGTGGCAAGTTAATAAAAAGCATTAAGATTAAGACTTAATAAATAAATCTTTATATTACCCAAACTATAGTCTAACCCCTTATAAACCGGTGATATTGGAATTCATCACAACCCTAGATAACTAATTTAGTTATGACACATAGCTAGGGCTAGTAAAAACGTAAAAGTAAAAGCCATAAAGTAAAAATACGGAAAAGTAAATGCGGTAAAGTAAATACTGAAAAGTAAATAAATTAAAATGCTAAGGAAAAATGAATTACTTTTACTATTTACTATTTTAGATATCTCCCATAAAATAATATATAAACTTGTGATAATATTACCAACCAGCCATATAGGCGGTAACCTGATTAAGTCAAATTAAGTCCAACCAGCCATTAAGGCGGTAATATTTGTCCATAATCCAGCCATAAAGGCGGAACTAAAATAAACCAGCCATAAAGGAGGAACCAAAATTAACCTACCATATAGGCGGAACCAAAATTTAATTACCAACCGACCAATCTGGCGGTATCCTTGATTAGTCAGGTTTAAACCAGATTAAAATGAATTACCAACCGACCAATATGGCGGTATACTTTTTAAGTCAAATTTTAAATAGTGAATATATTATTTTTAAGGGAGATTAATCTAAATAGCAATAGTAAAAGAATTACCTTTCACCTTAGCAGAGGGAAGTTACCTCATCATGGTTGAATAATAAAAACTGTAAAAATAAAGAAAGTAAATTACTATTATTACAGAACGTAGTTAAAATTTAATTACAAAACTTAAATTAAAAGAAACTAGAGAGAAGACTCCCTATTTACATCAAAGAAATGAGAGAGAATGGTACAACTGAAACTTAAATCTCGAGCTCAATTTATAGGCGCGGATAGGATTCGGGCGTCGCGACGCAAAGGGTTATAGCGTCGCGACGCTGTAACAGTTAGGCGTGGCACGCTGAGGGCTTGACATGTGGCAATTCGGATAAGAATATAAGGCGGCATGTGGCGAGGCGGCTGACAACTCAATTATTATGCTGACGTGGCGATGGCGACTGTCGGCACCATAGGATTGCGACACGTGGCACTTCGTGATTGGATGATGACGACGTGGCGGTGAGGTGGCATGTTGACTCAGTCAACTGATGGTGTGGACGCTGATGTGGAGTGACATGTGGCAAACGTGGCAATGGTGATTTTCGGCACCGTAGGATGATGACATGTGGCACAGCGAACGTTAGCATATCGGCTGTGATGGTGACACGTGGCACGGCGTACGTTAGCAAAGTCAAACTTCTCAAATTCTGACCCGTTGACCCGGCGCACGTTAGCAATTCAGGTGCATGTTAGGCGTCGCGACGCCAAGGGCTTGCGCGTCGCGACGCGCCCAAATTACCAAAATGCCCATTTTTCCAATTTTCACTGTTTTGCTCCAAATCACCTCCAAAATGTCCTGAAACTTTATTTATCTACAAAATAACACAAAACACATCAAAATATTCACAAAACTCAAGAAACTATACAAAATATTAGGTTAAATGAGTGGGAAATAGTGATAGAGTTACCATTCATCAACATCTTTCGAAGAAAATGGTACCTCAGACTGAGGAAGAAAGAATTAGAATATCTAACTTGCCATATGTTTATTGTATTGGAAGCATTATGCATGATATGCTATGTATGAGGCCTGACATGAGTTTCGGCGTCAATGTGACTAGCTGATATCAATCTGATCCAAGCAATGATCATTGGACAGTAGTGAAACATATCCTGAAATATCGTAAGGGTACTAAGGATAACTTTTTGATATATGGAGAAAATGAGCTACAATTTAAGGGTTATACATACTCCGACTTCCAGTGAGATTCAGATGATAGAAAATCTACATCCGGATACATATTTACCCTTAATGGTGGTGCATTTAGTTGGCGATGTTTAAAGCAAGGCTCAACAACTGATTCCACCACTGAGGCGGAATTTATAGCGGCTTCAGAAGCTGCTAAAGAAGCGATTTGAATTAGAAATTTTATCACAGAACTTGGCGTTGTGCCTAGTATTGCGGATTCGATCCCACTGTACTATGATAATAGCATAGCCATTGCACAGGCTAAGGAATCGAGGGCGCATTTCAAGTCTAAACACGTGGAAAGGAAATATCGCGTAATTAGAGAGATTATTGAATGAAAAGACATAGTGGTCTTGAAGGTTCAAGGACTAGACAACATAGCATATCCGCTTACTAAGGCCTTACCTCCTAAGTTAATCTATAAACATTTGGAGGAGATGGGACTGCGGTACCATCTAGATTGGCACTAAGCAAGTGGGAGTTTGTTGGAGTTGGTGCTTGGAGCGCAAATCCGATTAATGTATTGTACATTTTATTATTTATTAATAAAATAACTACATTTTCATTTCATACATTATTATTAGTATTGTCATTATTCATATTAGATTGATGTATAAATATGCTAACAATGACATCGACCTAAGAATAGTTTTATAGTAATACTGGATACTACGTGGTCTGACATTGGGATAATATTACTATTATAAATTATTCTTAAAGTAAATATTCACAGTCTTTGATTTTGGAATACGGTCGAATTCCTATAACCTAGAAGACTAATATATGTCGTATATTGTAATTGAAGTTCCAATAATTTAACCTGATGTACCATGAGCTTTGGAAGCTCGTATAGACATGTGGGTATTGGTTGGACCGAATACTGAATGACTCACAAATGATTCCTAAAAGTTATAAGTGCACACCACCATCGATAGGAATCTCCTAGAGTCGAGTAGCATATTTAATCCTTTGACTATAGGATAATATTGATTTTGTGTGATATCCCCTACACTTTGATGCCATGTATGTCAGAAATCTTTCATGGTCTGGCCTCTAGATGTTCGTTGGATGTGGACCGATGCACTCGTTACTCAAGTGTGAAGCAAGATAGAATCTGTCATCTCGTATGTGTACCATAAGGGATTTAGATATCCATGTAAGTAAGTCAAGATTCTTAAAACTTTAGCCAAATTCGATCACCTATGGTGGATCGCATATATCAGAAATGGTTTCTGATTAGTTGTAAAGAATCGTGGACATGTCGACATGAGATGTGCGCCTCGAAAACTTGATGGTGTATTCTATGTTTTCTAAGCACAATTCGGAAAGCCTATGACAGATGGATTGATAAACATATGTGATGACCTCGACTTGTATAGTTCAGAAAGGTCATTTGTGTTCTTCGCGAATTCGGAGGTGGCCGAATTACGTACATATTAGCTAGGCTTATATTACGAACGTGTCTGAACTTAGAGAGTCCCAGTATGAAATGTACGTGTTAAACACTTGGGCAACCGATTAATTTTGATAAAAGATAATATTCAATATTATAATTATCAACTAAGATAATCATGTGTTATTAGATAACATTGATTATTTACTTTGGCCTAATTGGATTAATTCAACAATTACACAATGGCTTAATTGTAAATTCATAAATATATAATTATAGGTGTTTTTGGATTGATTTAATTGGTTTAAATTGAAGTGGAAGACATGTAATCTATTAATTAAGTTTTGTCTTGATTTAATTTGATTAAATCAAAGTGGTAGACAAAGGTGATTAGTAACACCTATCATATTTGGATAAATTAGATTAAGCCCACATAAAAGTTGATTAGAACTTTTATTAATTAAAAATTATCTAAGTTTTGCTATAAATAGCAAGTTTGAGCAAGATTTTAATTAAGCTTGTGAAAGCTAAATACAAGTAATTCTTGGAGAAATTAGCCTAAGTTAGAGAAGTATTTTGAGAAGTTTTGGGAGTTCTCTATAACATTTCATCTAAGAGAAATAAAGATTAGATCTTGGAGTGAAGCTTGCTAGCATTGGAATCAAGATTGGATCTTGGAGTCAAACTTGCAAACCTTGGAAGTTCTCCAACTATTTCAACAAATGAGACGGAGATTGGATCTTTGTATCAAGCTTACAAGGTCATGTTTGATCATCTCTAAGCTATGTTCTTGTAACACTCTGGTAACCCCGACGACTACTAAATTATGGATGGCATTATACATGATGAAAATCATGTTCAAGCATGAATGGACTCACGAAAAATAATTTTCGGACATTTGACAGATCTCTCGCAGTTCTGATATGGAATTCATTTTAAGATTAAAACCAGACAGCCCGTAGTATTTGAACCGTAACATTTTCATACAATCTTTAATTTTTATGAATTTTATATCGTCAAAAAGGTAAGATCGAGTACAACTTCCGCGTTGAATATATTTCTAAATTCGAACCAGAAGTAGGTAAAAAATGTAACTCAAAAATTCAGATGAATAGTATATGTGGACCTATCTAGAGAATTCTACATTTTCTCCAAAATTCTGATTTTTTTTTCAAATCAAGACATTATAAATTAGCCCCTATTATAAATAATGGGTACTATTCACTAATCCACAACATTTGAGAGAAACGTGAGAAAGAAAGAAGAATGAAAGAAGATGAAACAAATACAAATCCTCATATAACAAGCTAACAAGAAGAATAACAACCATGGGAGATTTGATTGATGAATGAAATCAAATAAGATGAGGTAAGGCCATCATAACCCAACACTTGAATTGTGAAATTTTGATAAGGTGATGTTATGCAAGTGTTATGAGCATCTTAGTGATTGCATTAAGATGTGTATTGAACTAAGAAAACTAAATTATAAAGAAATGGCCAAGTTTATAAAACCTAGATATTGAGCTAAGTAAGATTTATAATGTTAAAGAGTTGTCTTGATGAAAGAATGTTGGTGTAAAGAAGTGCTTGTGTGAAGGTTATGGTATGAGGGTGTTGAAAATGCATTTGGGAATATTAGATATTGAAGAGATGATGTTTAGGACCTGAAACCAGGTGGGCGTCGCGATGCGTAACAAGAAATGAACTCTGTTTCAGTTCTCCTCGTGTAAGCGTCGTGACGCGAAACATGGGAAACTTTCTGCCTCAGTCCTATTCGAGTGGGCATCGCGATGCGCAATGTCTGGCATCACGATGCCTGGCCATTTTCCCAGATCAATTTTAGCCATTTCATTTCACATCCAATTTTTTAATGTTAAAGGCCACCCTAAGAGTTTTGTATCAACACATATACACACTTTATAACAAGTCGCAAGTATAATACGTCATGTGATATTTATAGATGTGTTGATTTGAGAAACTTAGTTTAATTCCAAAACATGATTCACACCTTATATTCTAATGGAATTCTCGATATAAAACATCGTAGAACCGCAATATTCTTCGACGAAACAAAGAAATATCAATCAGATCCAAAACTCTGTGAGTGAGCACTCTCTTTCTAAGTTGACTTTTCATTTATATTATTTCACGTAAAGACTTATTTTTACGCATATAGGGCGTTAGCCGATTTTATTACAGTTATTTCATGAAAGAGAATGTTTTAAAAAGTATGATTTTAAAAGCATGATTTTATGATTTTTGGAGGCATGGGGGAAAACCCCACCTCAGGCTGTAATTTATGGAATTGAAGGATAACATGTGCACATGTAGAGCATGACTGGGGGAACGGCGATACGTAACGCCCCTAGATCCTAGATTCAGGGCTAAGGGGACGGCAATACATAACGCCCCTAAACCTTAGTCTCAGGGTCAGGTAGTAATATTGATCAACACTTCTGGCTCTAGTTTAGTGGCTTGGGGGACGACGATATGTAACGCCCCAAGACCACTAGTTTAGGCGTATGGGGGGATGGAGATACGTAACGCCCTCATGCGTCAGGTTTTCTACAAATATTCAGATA
The DNA here is from genome assembly GCA_019454045.1 of Zanthoxylum bungeanum. NCBI lineage: Eukaryota > Viridiplantae > Streptophyta > Magnoliopsida > Sapindales > Rutaceae > Zanthoxylum > Zanthoxylum bungeanum. The sequence goes on along the minus strand of SKCR01011550.1, from coordinate 10,324 downwards.
CATGGATTTGAGAAGATAAGATTTATCAAAGAGTTTTCAAGAGCAACTGTTTTATAAGGAATTTAGAGTTTTACAGAAAGAAAGGTCTCTAGAAAATTTGACAGAAAGAGATTTGATTTTCAGAAAAGAAAAAGTTTTTGGAAAAGATATTTCTCTGGAAAGGTTTCAGTTTTACAACAATAAATTTCAAAAGTATTTTTGTTTTTTTTTTTTAAATCGTTCACTCATTAGATCGTTCAAATGATCTAACCCCCATACCAGTTTCTTGTTTTGCAAGTTACTCAGAGGAAGAGCCCGAGAGGATGGATATTGATGGCAATCACTAGAGGGTTTGAGTCCACCAGGTCATGTACAGAGTTTCAGCACTGTCGATGTTAAGTAAAGATGATTGTCAGTCATTTATAACGTATAAGACTTATAATGAGCCAAAAGTGTTTATAAACAGAGTTGTAAAAATGAACAATATTGAGTATATAGTGCAAGTATTAAAGTACATTATGTGTTGCCGTATTAGGCAAATGTCCCTTTGTATGAGTTCGTGTTGAGATGAGTTTGGTAGTGTGATTCACAGTCAGAGGCTCATGGGGATAAGACGACATATTCCCTGCCGGTAGCATCTTCGGAATGGGGATGTTACAGTTCTTCATTAGTGAGTTTTCATTAGTGAGACATATAGTGATGAATTATGTATTGGATGCATGATCACATAGCTTAAAGTTGAAATAAGACTAATGAATTGTGTTAGGATGCTTTGGAAGTATAAACACAATATGCTTGTAATTAGGTCAAATATGTTCATGTTAGACATGGAACAATTAATAAGAGTTTGGAACTCTAGATTAATGCTTAGAGGTATGGCTACTATTCTAGAATCACTTGACCACTTTTTGGTGAACTAGAATTGTTCATGAGATATTTCATAGTGAGATTCTTAATTGGTTTGTGTTTTGATTCAAACAAATGCATATGTATATTTTGAATACATGTATATTAGTTGTATAACGTGTGTTGTCGTTGATTTTGATGTTAAAATTTGTTTTAAGGTATATTGAAATGATAGGAGAAAATTGGAAGTGTTTAGAATTGATTTGAAGGTTGACATTGCTCACTGCACAAGGGAGTGTAGTGACACTGCCCTTCCAGCATAGCGACACTGAGCATCAGACATCCGGGAGTCGCGACTCTCACCCTTTCGCATCGCGACTCTGGGACATTGAGTTCTCGCATATTACTCTTGCAGATTTGGGCGTCGCGACTCCCAATCCTCCGCGTCACGACATCGAGAGCTGATGAACACTAAAACTTCATTTTCTCCGTTCCAGAGTTTCCAAACTTCGATTTGGTCCCCGTTTTTTCTACGGAATCATATCAGAATGTAGTTTTCATTAAAATATTTTAAAATACACATATCCCTGATATCCTTGGGTTAGACCCACTTCCGCTGCGCGAGACACCGATCTGAACCTAGAGATTTCACAACCACCCCAACATATATGTCTTTAAAGAAAAATGATATTTACACATAAATGATCATATAATTATGCACATAAAAGGTAGAAACAAACATATATATATATATATATATATATATATATATATATCCTATAGTTAAATTATTTTTATTTTATTTTTTAATATTTATGTGTTTATTTATGTAAGAATATCATTACTCGTCTTTAAATATATGTCTATCTGTTCTATATACACAAACGTATATTTTTCCATGAGCTGAAAAGAATATTCGGGCTACATTTGCTATTTTATTCTACAATAGCAGTAAAAACAATAATACTGTGTGTATAATATTCTTAGCATGGTCGTTTGTATTCACCAAAGATCAATGGGGATTTTTTTTTTTTTTTTTTTTTAGTACACATAGTTATATTAAGAATTGCGCTAAGAGTTGTGCAATCATTATTATTCTTGTAAAAATCATAACATATCGGTATTAATGGGTAGATCTGGCCACCGATTCCATAAGAATGTGGAACAGGTAATCGGAACTGAACCGAACAGTTCCGATTTATTTTTAAAAAAAAAATTAATTTTAAAAAGTAGAAATTAAATTTTAAAGAAATTTTTAGTTGGATATTATTATCAAATAAATATAATAAAAAAACTTATCTATTTGAATTTATTAAATTAAATTAAAAATAAAATTTAAATTTAAATTTATTTGAATTTTAATAGTGGATCGGTTAGTAAAATCCGCTGAGACCAGTATATATCGTTTATCGTGACTTGGTCCGATGGTTTATTCCAATGAACTATGATGTAACACTCCCAGTGCAGAGACGTTACCGGCAGGTGATGGATCCTCAGCACCACCATAAGCCTCTTACTATCATTAAACTTTCTTAACTATTATTTGACTATATTACTATAATAGACAGTTATTAAATTATTTCTTAACCAAGTAGTGTTGAACGAACTAACTCACACTTTAAATAAATACTTATACCTCATATAAATGACATTATATACCTCTAGACTTGACTCACAACGACATATATGCATTCTATCTGAATGCGAACAAAAAACTTAGCATGACAGACCTATACTCGAGTGACTGTAGTAAACTCCATTCCTCGATCTTTAGGCTCATGTGCTGTTATGGCTCACCAGAAAAAGGTACCTTCAAAACAAACTGTGGAGTTGGGGGTCAGATTGTTTGAACGACCTAGTGAGTGGATACTAAAAAAAATAACAAAACCACAAGAAAAATCGAAAACATATCTATAAACCATTTTTCATGGATGTACTGTCAAAAACATATCAAGCGCTCAACACCCAAGTCGCGCACACAGACTGAGCGAGGAACAAATGATCCCTTGTCGACAAGGTAGCGGGTCATACCATTTCAGATGGATGAGACCCTAACGATCACCCCGGCGGAAACATATGATGAGTCGTAAAAACATACAAATATGCAACGAGCGTCGAGGCGGAAACATAACAATGATCGATCATCTCAGCGGAAACTTATAGATAACTCAGAAATCATAAAAGCAATAAACAAGCGCTGAGACGAAAGCATAAAAACCTCATATCCGTATCGGTTCGATTTCGGTTCCGAACCGAAACCGTGACCGGGTCTGGGAATATTTTCATGGCTATTGACTCTTAATACAAGAAATTTGTAATGAAAATTTTGAGAAGTATACACTGGAAAAACGAACTTCACTGATATTGATATTAGGCTAGTGACATTAAATCATAAATGTTCAATAATGTTAGATAAATCAATTATTTTTCGTATTTTTTTAAATAAATATCATATATTACTGATATTAATGTATCAGTAAATTTAGTCTCAATTAAATTTAGTATCAATTATTTTCCTTATTTTTTAGATATTTGTATTGGGTATTTATCAAACCGCTTTTTTAATTATGAAATTAAAAATTGTTATAAAAATGTTACTCTTTAATCATTATTGTAGGAAACATGCTGGATGGTTACTGCTGGTGAATGAGATTAAGATATTAAGTTGGTGTTAAAATGTCTAATGGTCGATGTTGTTGGATTATTGTTTTTTTAGGTAAAAAATAGTACTTGTGATATACTTATGTTGATGGAGTTTTCAGGCACTATGTTATTTAAGCAGCACGACAGGGGTAAAAAAGGTAATTCACTTCTCAGTCAAGATTATTAATGCTGACCCGACCACTAAAGAGTCAACAGTAAGGGGCCGGGAACTTTACGGTTAGTGACCGAGCACTTGAGTTCAAGATGACCGGGCAATTATCAGGTCGACAGCAGCATTCTCAGTACAAAAGACTATTATGACCGACCACATGAAGACCAACCTCGTGAAAACCGAGCATAGAGCAAGACATGTTCGGGAAGATAAGGCATTTTATCCATACAAGATAAGATAATAAGTTATCCTATTTTCATAAAGAGAACTGATGAGTCAGTATCCTAAAAGGATAAAAGAAGTGAAGGTAGTTTTAAAAGTAGGAATCCTGATAGGAAAATGAAACAATCTCCAACTGGGAATTCTTGTACAAATAGGAATCTGATTTCTTCACCATTATAAATAGGAGGGTAGAGTGAATGTAGAGGAAAAGAGAACCAATATCAGAATGAAGAGGAAGATCATTACGATCAGACTTGTAAACACAAGAGATATCAGAGAAGCATATCTCAGTAATAAAAGTATCGTTCGTTGTGTGCCCGTGGACGTAGGTGGGATCTGATCCGCCGAACCACGTTAAATCTCCTTGTTGATTGGTGTATTTATCTGTCTTTTGCTAAATTTGCTTTTGGTTCCCCCTTAACCGAACAAATTCACTATTGAGGGAGGATTGTCTCGGGAATAATATTCTCATATTGCCCTGAGACCAAAATCAGTCGTCAACAGTTGGCGCCGTCTGTGGGGAACTCAACAAAAAGCGGTTTGCGTAGTAAGACGATGGCAGAAGGTGGAAATCACCAATCGTCGGGGAATCCGGCCACAGATTTGATGAAAAAGATAGAAGAAAGCATAAGGAAGGACATGGAGGATAGTCAGGCCCTCCTAAAAACCATGATCGACCGACTGGAGAGAATGGAAGGGGGAACCGCGAGAAGCCTGAAACCAGAGCTAATCAAAGAAGATGAGAGATAGGAGATGGAAAGAGGGTTGTGGATACAAGTGAGGACGATGGACCTAGGAGGAGGGGGCCTTACGGGATAAAATCCATAGTTGTGGAAAAAGATTCACAAGCAGAGGACACATGGGAAGAAGAAGAAGAGAGACTTTCGACAGATTCCTCTTATGATAGTCTCCGCTACACTAGAAGAGGAGGCACAGAGTACGACGAGACTGTTGGGAGATCCCAAGGCGTGAGGAACACAGCACATGTGGCAACAGACATGAAGAAGAGCGCAGAAGGTGACATGCGGCCCAAATAGCGAGGTAAAATCTTGGTTAAAGAAAGAGATGGCCAAGTGTGGGGCAAGCCTCAAAACAGGTACAGGAGACGCCCGGGATGAGAAAGAGGAATCCCCTCTCACAGAAGAAATAAAATCAGCAAAATTCCCGAAAAGGTTCAACATGCCGACCATGACGCCCTACAAAGGCCATACCGATCCAAAATCCCATATTGAGAGCTTTGTACTATTGATGGAGGTCCAAAGAGTGACAGGGGATGTCGTGTGCAAGGTATTCCCCCTAACCTTGGCTGGATCCGCCATTCTATGGTATAGAAGTCTAGCTTCTGGGAGCATTGGCAGCCTCGCACAACTCAAAAAATCGTTTGTGCGGCACTTCAAAGGGGCCTGCGTCCCTAAAAAGACAATCGGAGAGTTAAGACTCATGAAATAGGGAGACGACGAGCCCCTAAAAACCTTTATTGAGAGGTATCATAACATGGTGCTCGAAGTCGGGGGGTATGAGTCTCCCAAGGCCTTGGAAAGCCTGAAGGGAGCCTTAAAAGTCGAAAGACTATGGACCCACCTAAGAATCCAAGTCACCCCAGACTATGCAACCGCCCTGGAGGTGGCCCGTAAGTTCGTCTCATTAGAAAAACGAAGAAAAAATCTCCCGGAGGGGGACAACCGTCAAAGAAAGGATGACAAGGGCAGGGGCCCCCACCAGCCAGATAGGGAGTTCAGAAAACTCCTCCCGAGACACAAGGAATTCAAACCAATGCCTCGGAGCGACCAGGAAAGAGGAGTCTCGACCCAAGTAAACCACGTAGTCCGGGAAGAAGCATATATTCCCCTGAGCAAGCCACCAGGGCAGATCATCATGGAGATCCAAGGAAAATGCCTCTTAATAGAACCTGACCTCAAGAGATTCCCCCCTGATAAGAGAAATCAAAAAGCCTATTGTGTACATCATAATCTGAGGGGACACGCAACAGATGGGTGCAAAGATTTGCGGGAACAGATTGAAGACCTGGCGCGGAATGGATATTTAAATAAATACATTGACCATAAGTTATGGCGACTAGGCAGATGACACATAACACTGACCAGAGATTCTAATCGGTCAAGGAAAAACTATAACAGAGCTCGGGAGTCAGACGTGCTAGAAACGGAACAGGCCCCGGGATTACAAGGTGGTCGGTCAGTACCAACAATGCCCACAAATGAGCCAAATATAAAGATTTTTCTCGAAATATCCCGCAGAAGAACTATAAGGAGGGCAGTATGTCCCCAAATATGAATAAAACCTTCTCTTTTCAAAAGAAAAAATTTTTCCATCCGCTTTCTTAAAACAAAGTTGGAAGCCATATAAAAAAAAACGGGGGACATACTCAACGCCCATTACAGAGGACAGTTGGCGCCGAGGCCACTTCAACAATCGGCTCGGGGCTGGAGTTCGTTCCGCCGAGGCCCCTTCAACAATCGGCTCGGGGCTGGATTTCGTTCCGCCGAGACCTCTTCATCGGCTCGGGGCTGTATCTCGTTCCGCCGAGGCTGCTATACTATTCGACTCAGGGGTCGGGTTACGTCCCACCGAGTCGTGCTTCTCGGCCTGGGGATGGAACATTCCCCCAGAACCAAATGTCTCTTTAGGTCGGGGTCCTCAGAATATTCAGGGACATACTAGATGCATAGGATCCGTGAGAAGCATAGCACGGGGAGGGATGATACCCCTGTGGCGATTGCTTGCTCCTGTGTTACCGAACATAAGGAGGAATATGCCCTTAATGTTTCAAAACACTCTCTGATCCTCACTTATCCGATGTAATGGATCCGTGAGAAAGCATAGCACGGGGAGAGATGATGCCCTCGTGACGATTGCTAGCTCCAGTGATGCCGGACCTAAGGAGGAATGTGCCCTTAGTATCTCGGACACTCTTTGATCCATTCATCATTTGGATCCAAGAGAGGCGCAGCACGGGGAGGTGTTGTGCCCCTGTAGCGTGTGTCTGCTCTAGCGTGGTAAGGAGGAGCCCTCGCACAATACACAGGCTCCACAATGACCCGACGTATAAATGATGTGCCCTTACCATTTTAATGCTCTCTGATCCAAATCCTGGTTCGCCGGGACACTGAAATGAAAGGTTCAGAATTGTGTTTTGGAGGCCTCGGGCAGGACGCTGTTTCGAGGCATCCGTGCTGTTGTTTACACCTGTGAAAAGTTTTGCTTTGGGACAAGTGCTAAGTCACCCCCACCTTTTGATTTTATTTTCCAAAGTTTTGTTTTTGTTTTTCACCGGTCTGGCAAGGGGACGCCCGTGCCAGATTTTGTAGGGCTTCAAAAGGTTGAGTCACCTCCCTTTTGAATAAGTCCCAATGATTAATCGACTCGGGGCTGCATTCGTTCCGCCGAGGTTTCGTGGTGTAGGCTCGGGGCTGGATTTATTCCACCGAGGCCTATGTGTGCCACTTGGTTATTCGACTCAGGGCTGGATTTCGTTCCGCCGAGGCCACTCGGTTATTCGGCTCGGGGATGGATTTCGTTCCGCCGAGGCCACTTAGTTATTCGACTCGGGGTCGGGGTATGTCCCACCGAGTCAGCCCTTCGGACTGGGGACGTAACATTCCCCCAGGTCCAAGTGCCACTCTTCATTCGGGGTCGGGTTACGTCCCACCGAATCAGCCCTTCGGACTGGAGACGTAGCATTCCCCCAGGTCCAAGTGCCTCTCTTCATTCGAGGTCGGGTTGCGTCCCACCGAGTCAGTCCTTCGGACTGGGGACGTAACATTCCCCCAAGTCCGAGCATCTCTCACAGCTCAAGACAGGATCACATGCCACCGAGCACATCATTGTTAGCTTAGAGGCAAAATTTTCTCCTCATAATCGAGATTGGATCAGTCAGCAGGACCTCCAAATCTCTGGTACATATATTACAGAGGAGGAGTCATTATTAGTTTGGACAACAAGAGGAACTACATCTCCTGATGGGACGACCCAAGTAAGCAATTTGCTTTGAGGTGGAGAATCATTCTAAATAGGGTCAGCATCTCCAATAACCGAGGATATGAAGATAGAAACAGAAGACTTAGTTGATGGCGAAGGCATTTTCTCTGTGATTTCTGGAGCGACCACCAGCAAGGCGATCAATACACCATCTTTATATAGTTCCCGGCACCAACTTGCATACTCGTCGGAACCGAGAACTAGGGGACAGATGTTGATGGTGTTTTCAGACACTATGTTATTTAAGCAGCATGATAGGGGTAAAAAAGGTAATTCACTTCTCAGTCAAGATTATTAATGCCGACCCGACCACTAAAAAGTCAACAGTAAGGGGCCGGGAACTTTACGGTTAGTGACCGAGCACTTGAGTTCAAGATGACCGGGCATTATCAGGTCGACAGCATCATTCTCAGTACAAAAGACTATTATGACCGACCACATGAAGACCAACCTCGTGAAAACCGAGCATAGGGCAAGACATGTTCGGGAAGATAAGGCATTATATCCATACAAGATAAGATAATAAGTTATCCTATTTTCATAAAGAGAACTGATGAGTCAGTATCCTAAAAGGATAAAAGAAGTGAAGGTAGTTTTAAAAGTAGGAATCCTGATAGGAAAAGGAAACCATCTCCAACTGGGAATTCTTGTACAAATAGGAATCTGATTTCTTCACCATTATAAATATGAGGGTAGAGTGAGTGTAGAGGAAAAGAGAACCAATATCAGAATGAAGAGGAAGATCATTACGATCAGACTTGTAAACACAAGAGATATCAGATAAGCATATCTCAGTAATAAAAGTATCGTTCGTTGTGTGCCCGTGGACATAGGTGAGATCTGATCCACCGAACCACGTTAAATCTCCTTGTTGATTGGTGTATTTATCTGTCTTTTGCTAAATTTGCTTTTGGTTCCCCCTTAACCGAACAAATTCACTATTGAGGGAGGATTGTCTCGGGAGTAATATTTACATATTGCCCTGAGACCAAAATCAGCCGTCAACAACTTATATATTAAGTGCTTCGTTTTAACGTGGAACTTTAATTTTTCATATGTATTTTTTTATCCTAATGTAATATATTTTATTCAAGATAAGTGTTTGGAAATTAGGAACCATTGAAAATCTGTGAGGTCCCAATATATGTTTGCTATTTTTTTTTTTTGAGTAAGCTGGTTGGTAATGATTAATAAAAACCGCAATGAATAATGGGTAGATTTAATTATTTTATTTTATTTTATATTTTAGGTGAATGGATGAGTTTGGTATATACAAACCCGCCTCAAAACTCGTCTACTACTTATTCTATAATTCGAAGTCTTAGACTAATCCAATCAAAATCTTTGTTTAGAACAAATTAGTCTACTTATTCTTTTTTTAAGTAAAAACTCTACTTATTATTTTTTTAAGTAAAAACTCTAAATTAGAGTGAAACTTATAAGATTAAACCTAGGAGTATTCAATATCAGTTCAACTTGATCCGACTTGATCTAAATTGATTGGGGTTTTAAAGTATCAAATTCATTAAGTTGGGCCTCCGGATTGCAAAAAAAAAAAAAACAAAAAATAAGAAGAAGGGAGAGAGAGAGAAATTTGCCCCAATCCAAAATAAATATATGAAAAGAATAAAATGATTCTAATATGATAATTTTCACAAATTGTTTGATCCATTTGCATTTTATATTTATGTGTATTCATTCAAAAGTTGTTAGATAAATATTCATGGAATCGTGGAAAAGATTCATGGAATCGTGGAAAAAGTAAAGGAACGTGTAAATAATTTTTTTATTTAATTATTCAAAAGTTGTATTTATGGTTGCCACGGATCATTCATTAGCATCAACTAAAAAAAAACACAACTTTGAATAATCAAAGGTACTTGCATGGAAAATATTACCAACTTTATATTTATTCTTTATTCTTTAATACTATATTGGGCCATCATTTCTTTTGAAAGCAAAGTGTCCTTGGCATGTAATTATCATTTTTTATTATTTTTAAAGAGTACGAGGACAGGTAAAGTCCAAATCAATTTTTAGTCACTGCCACGATTTAAGAATCGTCGGTTCCGGTTCTCGAACCGCCACAAATCAAACTGTTATTTATGATTCAGAGACGGTTCAGTTAATCGCCGGTCCGATTTTAACTCCGATTCTTTCATGGTTCCAATCCCGATTCCGATTTCGATTTTTACACGTAATTCGAAACGGTTTTTAAACGGTTCGAACCAATTTTTTGATATTATTAATTGAATTAATTTATTTATGTTGATGGTGTTTTCCGGGCACTATGTCATTTAAGCAGCACGACAGGGTTAAAAGGGTAATTCCCTTATTGGTCCGGATCATTAATACCGACCCGACCACATGAGTCAGGGGCCGAGCACTTAAGATCATTAACCCGACCACTTAAAGATTGGATGACCGGGCAATTATCAGGTCGACAGCAGCACTCTCAGTACA
>SKCR01011549.1:0-55705 GCA_019454045.1 Zanthoxylum bungeanum | reverse complement strand
GGACAAAGGCGGTATTACTAAGAAGCCGAGACTTGACTGTGGATCAAGCGCTAGATTATGTCGCAACATGGAACTCTGGTATGCTTTTATCTGATGATTTAAAGGAGGCAATAGCTTCACATATTCAGAAAAGGAAAGCCGTTTTTGCCAAGCTCTGATGATTTTGCTTGCGCTCTCTGCTTTTCTTATTATTTGGAAATTACCTCAATAAATTATGCTGCCTTTAATATCTCTGTCATCAAATGCTCTTTCTTATACCCAAGAATAAGAATCTTCCACTATATAATAAAATTATAGGGGGTGTTTTATCTCAAAGAAAGATTGTGTTAATTAATGACGTTGAACTTGTTGCTTATCTGCAGTTTATAATATACCAAGGCATTGTGTCTCGGAATTATTCTCTGGATTTTGTGCAAAGAATGCAGTATACGTTGTTTATTAAAATATTTTGGTGTATATATATTTTATACTTGCTCAATTTATAGCGGTAAAAACTTGTAAATTAATAGAAGCTAATAAAAAAAAAATTGGAACGAACAGTGCCAAGAGGCCTTAAAAACTGGCGTGAGTATGTGAACTGATCTTCAAATTACTCAGGATGGATCAGCCGGTATATAATGGAACGAACAATGTCAAGAGCTTTGGCAAAATTAAAAAGTACTTGACCATGCAATCTACTATATTAGCAAGAAGAGGCTATTGTATGAGACACGCTACCAAAAAGTGGAGAAAATTTATTTGGCAATGGTGTGGGCTTCCAGGAAACTCTGACACTATTTCCAATCCTATAAGATACAAATTGTCACCAAGGAGAATCCATTGAAGTACTTGTAGTCATCACCCTCCCTATTCGGAAAGTTGGGAAGGTGGTTGGTTCTATTGATTGAGTTCGACATTGACTACATCACCAAGAAAATAATTAAGGGGTGCGCCGTGGTAGAATTCTTGGCCCAACAACCAATTGAAGGGGACCAATATGAGTTTGAGTTCCCAGATGAGAAATTAAGGCAAAAGCAATCCAAGGTTGGAATATGTATTTTGATGGAGCCATGACTTGCAAAGGTGCGGGGATTGGAATTGTTTTGGTAACCCCAAGAGGAGAGACTTTGCCTATGGCCAAAAAGGCAACCTTCTCAGTCACTAGCAACATAGCTGAATACGAAGCTTGTATCTTTAGACTGGAGGCACTAATAGCATTGGGGGCGAATGATGCAGAAATCTATGAAGATTCAGTGTTGGTAATCCGACAGATAGGAGGGGATTGGAAGTTGAAAGAGAATAAATTGAAGTCGTTTGTTCCATCTCAGAGTTTTTACGCAAAATATCCTGAACTGTACATTTCGACACTTGCCTAGGAAAGAAAACCAAATAGCAGACGCCCTAGCTAATTTGGCTTCAACTTGGGAGAATCCGGAAAAGCTGACCATGAAACCCTGGTATTGATTACAACCAATTAGCCTAGTTATGAAGTAAGGAAGATTATGGATATTGAGGTCAACGATGGAAGGCCATGGTACCACGACATTCAAAACTTCTTAGAACATGAGAAATTTTCTAAAGGGGCTTGTAAAAAGGACATAATGGCAATCTCAGTTCATAAATCTAAAAGGGGACTTGTATAAACGATAGTCTAACGGAACACAGTTAAGGTGTCTGAAGGAGGAGGAAGCAAAAAATGTAAGGGAGGAAGTCCATGGAGAGGTATGTGGACCACACATCAGACTTAATTTGTCAAAGAAAATTATGCGACAAGAATTTTACTGGTTGACTATGGAGGCAAATTGCGCAGAGTTGGTAAAGCAATGTCAAGCCCATGGAAACTTAAACCATATACCACCAAAAAAGTTGCACAGGTTATCAGAGCATTGGCCTTTCTCAGCTTGGGGTATCGATCTAATCGTTGAAATCAAGACACAAGCTTTTAATGGGCATCGATTCGTAGCAGTGGTCGGGGACCACTTCTCCAAGTGGGTAGAAGCTGAATCCTTTCGTAATGTCGCAGCTAAGTAGATGGCTAAGTTCATAGTATGAAATATCATTTGCCGGTATGAAATGCCACACCACGTGATAATAGATAATGAGGTATAGTTTCAATGAGAGACCAAAGGCGTGCTACATAAGTACGAGATTGGGCACTACAAGTCTTGAACATATAAACCACAAGCCAACGGGGCAGTAAAGGCCGCCGATAAGAATTTGAAGAGAATAGCTAGATCATTCAATAAAAGGGTCCGACCCTGTCATACCCCAGGAAATCTGGGCATGTGATCGGCAAGTGAATGGCTTGGCCATCACCCCAAACCCTGACATGCACGCTAGACTGACTGACTGCATGCCTGACTATTATGCAAACATGATTATGATAAATGAAAACATACTATAAAACTTACATGAATATAACTTGTCTATATATACATAGTCAATATAAACTTGAATGCATAACTCACATATACATAGCTTAATAATTACTAACACAAAAATACATAAGTACATACAACGTCTTATAGCCTGACTGGACGAAAACTAACTATCGGGCCTCACTCTGACATATGTGGTGTGTAATGAATATAGTTGGGCCCATTCCCCTCTAAAGCTTGCCTCTACATCCATGAACCTATAACCTGCAAAACAGCTAGAGAGTGAGGTGGGTCAGGTCTTTTGAAAGACTTGGTGAGTGAATATTGGAGGACCAAAGAAACGTGAAACTAAAACATTAAATAGCTGAAATTTGAAACTGCAAATCATAAGAAGAATCAATGAACATTTGAAGCTAAAATCATAGCATAGAAATCTGACATGGCTGGATACTAAGGCATGACATGAAAACTGAACTTGATTGGGAACTAAACGTGACATGGGAACTGAAGTTGAATATAACAATCTGAAGTATTATCCTGAATCTAACCTGAAGATGACTTGAATTACATGACGTGCTTGCTAACATAACCTGCTTGAGAACATGGCATATACTTGTGTGATCTTGACTTGAACTATATAGACTGAAAATTGACTCATGGCACATGACTGGTTGTCATGACCTGAAACTAACATGAGTTGCATGACATGCATCCTGACATAGCCTAAAAACATAACATGTAACCTAATGACATGTTGCTGAAACTGACCATGCATATCCTGGCCTAAAACTACATGATTTAAAATGCTATATGCTGACCTGAATCTAAATAACTTGTTTTGAAACTACCTAAACTGAGAAATGACTACTAAAAATCTGGCCTGCTAACGTGATCTAAACCTAACCTACATGATATGAAAGGTACATGGCATGACATGAGAACGGGCTATCATGAACATGCATGATCATTATCTGACCTACATAAACTGAACCTAATCATATGGACTGTACATGATTGAGCTACACTTGATTACTCTAATAGAAAATGCATGAACTAGATCTGAATGTTAAACTAAACAGGCATGAGCTGAGCCTAGATACTAAACTAAACATGCATGACTAGAAGTTGAATGCATGATCTAAAACTATATGAGATAAATTTGAATACCTGAAATAAACATGCATGAACTGGACCTATCTGAAAGTTAACATGCATGCTACATGAATAACCTGAACATGACGTGACTAACATGAGAACATGATCTGAATCCTAATAACATGAACTGAAATGTTGAAATGCTAAATACATGAATTGAAAGGCCGCACAAGCTAATATTTAACTGAAAAATAAATTAAAGACGAGTATAAAATAAGTAAACTAGGAAGCTTAAACAGAACGTGTTTGTAACATGAGAAAGATATTAGTATCAAACCACTCAAACTTGTGGTGGCTTGGTTCTAACTAACCCATGCATGGATCATGAAATTTAGGAAAGACTACATGCACTGCATTAATTCTTTTTTTTCCTGTACATGACCTAAAACTGCACTAACATGGTCAGATCCTAAACCTACATGAACTGGACAAGAAATTCTGAGCTTGACGTGCCTAACTAAAAATTATTTAACCTTGCTTAAAATTATGTTCTGAGTGGCTAAATCTGTGAGATGACGTGACATGGAAATATGCTGTAAAACTATATAAATATGTGAACATGAAAACATTTTAAGAAATCTATAATATGAAAAACATGTACATGGTTTAAAAACTTGAACTGCAAGCTGAAAACGTATAACATTACATGAAAAATATGATTTGAATTCTAAAATCAATGACCATGTCTAAAACTGTATCCATGTATTAAAAGCATACACAACTTAGAAATCTGGGGTAAACTAAAACCTACCTAGCGGGACCTAATACCTTGTAGGCAGGGGAAGCTAAGTTGAATACTGAACTGCTGAGCCTACAGGGATGATCAGTGCCTCATATGCTATCTGTGGGAATCTGGGACGCTAAAGCTGAGGGGACGAAGCTAATAGGTGGTGTGAAAACATATACATATACTGATAAAACTATTTCTAAAACATGCCCTGAATTTTGTAAAACCATTCGTGAAATCATCTATTATAAACTTGAAAATAAGAAAACGTGTTCTGAAAACTGACATGCACATTCATGACTGACTTGATAGTGGCATGACTAACTTAAGATCATGAACTATGCTATTTATAATATAAGGTGACATATTAAATATGTAAAACATGAAAAATGTGGCTGAACATACATTCTGAGTATCTGGCTGAAATGCTGATTACAAGATCTGTAGAAATATGCATAAACTATTTCCTGAAAAACATGAACAAATCCATTCTTAAATCCTAAGTAGATAATACATGGCAAATAGGAAGGGTAAACTGGATTATAAAACAATAGCATAAACTTGAAATATGAAAGGATTTCATGAATTAACATCAATAGATCGAGAATATGATCCAAATTTCAGGAATTGAAAGTGTGAGCTAAGAACGTATCCTGATAATGAAATTGGAATTTTAAACATATAACGTTAAGTAATGAGCATAAACTGAGAATTTAAGCTAAGGTATAAATAAAAGTTATGAGCTGAATAAGAAGACCAATGAATCAAGAGCTAAAACATAAGAAAATGGAAAGGGAAACATACACTCTTAGACTAATGCCCACTGCCAGCGTGCCTGAATGATATCGAAATAATTCATGCAAGGTGACCAACTGAACATGTGTTCAAGTATGGTTAGCATACTCGAATAGACAAATTGAACATAATCGTGAATGACGTGAATACATGAACATGCGATTATACATGCTGACATGACTGACATGCAACTTAACCTAACTCAACTTCTAATACTACGTGAGGTGTTTATGTCGTGATATGTTGTATTCATGTCATGACATGCTCGTGACAACGATGATGAGATATTTCGGCATAATCGATTTGGTTACTTGAAATGTCCAATTTTCAATATCAAACAAAATGCCCAATCTGACCTTATAACGCTAGCCAACCATTCGGCCATGACTAAAGCACACACGTAAGTGTATCAACACCGCATGAAGCATTACTTCATGCTTATCACCATGTAACAGACATACAATAAATACCAACACCAAACATCATTTAGCCAAAACATGACTACCTATTTTAATGTACTTCCAACATGAAATTTAAGATCACTGTTCTCACTTACAATCTTACCACATATACACAACCAAGACTCCCACACACATGTTTATTTTCATTTCAAGACACATTTTTTATGTTTATCATCATATCTCACATGCAAAACAAACCAACATCAAACTTACACGTAATATAAACAATTAGCCAAGTTACCAATTTACAAACTTTGAAATCTTTTTCGACTCAAGTCCCATTAGACTCATTTTACATCATCATCCAAACATAAACCATTAACTAGCATCATCAAAACAAAAATCAACAACCCCCAATCACATATACATGCATTCGACCACACTGAGAAAAATAGGACATGAAGGTTCTCGACATAAAACCATACAAACCCATGTTAAATCATTTTCAAGCACATGAACCATAATCTTTCATCATAAAAAACATACACACACAAAATAATTTCCATAGCTAAACACCATACATTCGGCCACAAACACACACTTGCACTATTAAAGTTTTCAACTCCACAGTCAATCATAACTCATGCCAAATCATTATTTTAAAACATGAACCAACACCATCAATGATCAAGAGAACACAAAATCAACCCTCTAACATAAGCCAAAATTCGGCCAAGGGAATTATCAACCACCTTTGAAGTTTTTTAGCTTAATACAACACAACACATGTTATAAAATCACTCAAACACATGAATCATCATCAATCCTCAACACAATTTTACAAAATCAACCCTTTTATATATACATGATTTAGCTAAGCCCATATTTGGGGATATTTAGGCAAACAACAAAATAAAAAGGGATAGAAATTATCCATATCATGCTGTTCATGGTGTGCGATTTGGGGGAAGTGAAATTCTCACTCAAATCATAAAATTAGAGAGGGAAAAGAGTTATAGAAACTTACATGCATGGAATCACACTTGGAATAATCAACATCCTTATTAAAAGTGGCGTGATTGGTGGGGAAAAAAAGGGTTTGAGAGAGCTAAAATACATTTTTTTTTTGTTGATGTAAATGATGAGTGAATAATGTCTTTTTTATAGGCAAAAATGGATGATTTTTGTGCTTATAAGGAATGGCTCATAAAATGCCACATGTCTCCATTAAAATTAAAATCACAGGTTATTATTCATCTAAAAAATAACAGTATTTTTAACTTAATTTTGTTCCGAATTTGGAAAAATATTCTTCATGAAAGTTGTAGGCCTCGGCCTAAGCATTCCTAATAAAAAAAAATTACAAAAACCTAATATCGAATGAATATGGCCTCTAACGCCGAATGTGGAGACACATCAGTCGGCCGAACACCTGCAAGAGAATTGGAGTCGGATGAATCAGAAATAATAATGACCTCGTCTTCTTCATAAATACGGCGAATGACAGTTCCTACCTTAGGGGTCAATTCCATTTGTGCCTCCCTCTTCTATGAGCTGTTCCATGCCTGGCCCTTCGCCCATACCTTCCTCATCAGAAGGGAATTAGACCATCGGTTCTTTCACAGGTCCTTCGCTCACACCACCGCCCATAGGAGTTTCAGTTTTTGAGACCGGTGCCATTTCATGCACCACAGAGGGCGAGGCTGAATCAATTTTTAAGGCCTACATCAAATCGCACAATATTAGTATTAGTATATCTCAAAACATTATAGAAAAGACAAATTCCGGGCTCGTACCTTAGAACAACGGGCCAACGGTACGTCCGAATCAGAGCTTTGGTTGGGAGATGGCTGCTTCCTTTTGATGGACTTAGTCTTTTTTGGCTTATAAGCCTCAGCAGCCTTCTTCGACCCCGATGACTCAGAAGGCTTGGGGGACAAGGAGATAGAAGAATACACCTTGGGTATAGGCAAGGAGAAAAATCGTTCACGGGCCGATGGCCAGAAACGATCAAAATAAGAGTGAACGGATGTACAAGAAGTAAAAGGAGCTACAGAAAAAGCGGCTTGTAAGGATCGAGTCTCCTCCAAAGAATCCTCGACCTCTAAAATCGAAAAGACCTTAAAGCGGTCTGATGATGCAGAATACGAATGGAAAAATGCAAGAGGCTATCATTGGATGAGGCCGAACTGACGAGCTACGAAATTGGGCGAATATACTTCTACCCCGGCCTTACCATTGGCCCCCGTTAAGATGTCATGAGTCAACTCACGGCCGCACAAAAATTTGTGCCATATGCGAAGGCCGACTCTTCCTTTTCAGACAAGGGAGGATCAAGGGCGAAGGACTGACTGTCGGACGCTGAAAAAGGAAAAAATGAAGGGACACGAGAAAGAGTATAAAAATAGTCAAAAGTGGCTCGAGGGGAAACAGAAGATTGCCGAAGCTGGGCATAGTGAAGACCGGCACACGAGTAAGAGCGAGTCGACTCAATTGTGCCAAAGATAGGAAAATACGCTTTCAGCCAAAGTTGGACAATCCATAAAGGGCTAGAAGCAATGGCTGAAGACCCGGAGCGAAGCTGTTTTTGGAGGATGGCCAATCCCCTGTACGTGGCAGCAAGGAAAAAGGAGGCCAAATCTAGGTGACGGCCATTCGCAAGATCAGAAGAGATGGAGAGATACCCGCCGTGGGTTTCTGGCTGGGTGTGCAAATGATATACTTAAACAGCCAGTAGTGAAGAAAAGTCGTTCGTTCCAACAGAGAAACCGACCCAGCCGTCTTCGAATAGGCACGAAGAAAAGAGGAATACGATGACAAAGAAGAGGGGTCCATTTTAGGAGGAGGGAAGCGAAACGACGTAGAGGCCGATATGGTCGCTCCAAGAGGGGACAATCCAGTTAAGGCACCAACATCGCGAAGGGTGATGGTGAATGGCCCGACGGGAAAGATAAACACGTTATAATCAGATGACCAGAAAAGTAAAGAGATAGGGAATAGGCTGCGATCAAAAGCTGGCAGGTTCAAGGAAAGCTCGATAAGGGGAAAGAGGCGGTGTGTATCCAAGAAGGACCGGGTATCCTCATGAGATAGCATACGTTTATACCAGGCTTCAAAAGCAATGTCGGGTCTAGGCCAACTCCGAATTGGGTGGGCATAAGAGAGGGCAGAAAGACTTAGCGGCTCAGAAAATGGAAGGCCGGAGGAAGCAGGAAATTGCTGAGCCAATGGGTTTGTCGCAATGGTTTCAGCATCTGTAAACATAGGGCCAAGGGCGCATTGGGCGAATTCTTCATCCAAAGTATGAATACCAAAGACGCCCACAGAATCAGAGTCCAGCACCGCCTGATAATCGGCAGAAGTCGAAGCATCAGTTTTCGGATTGAAGAGGAAGAAGCCATGAGGGGTAAAGAGTTCAATATCACAGAGAAAGGCAAAGCGGGAGAAGAAGTAAAGTTCGAAAACGAAGGGAGAACGAAGCCTTATAGCCAAACAAACGACATGTGTCGAGATAGGAATCACCAAAAGGTGAAACGGCGGAAAAATAGAAAGGGATGAAGTTTACCCTAGACAGGTGTACGAAAACGATTCACCGCGAGTAACGTGCTAGGGAAGGAGACATACGCCAAAACGGCTCCTAAATAGGCCTCATGATGAAGCGTGGAAGAAAGGGTCACGCATTTATTGCAGATAAGATAGGTTTCAATGAGACTCCAAAGGGCGGCGCAACACTCCAAAGGGCGGTGCAACAAATTAGGACGAAAGGCTCGTTCCCTCGCCCTACCTTCACAAATTCGGTCTCAATCCATTCGGCCGAACTCAAGGCCTTACCTTCGGCCTACAGAATCGGCCAATGACAGCTGTCGGCATTACACTCTACAGAGAGTATTGCCCAAGCCTCAGCCATTATTGATGCTGGTAATGGCGACAAAACTGATGTGACAGGATCGTCAGGCCACAGGCAGAAACAGACCGTAGGCAGAGGACCTCCAACCGATCGTGCAACGCGTGGAAAGACTCTTCACGTGCCAACAGTACCCGTTTTAGAAACATGCGCAACAGAAGGAGGAAAAGGCAAATTGGAAAGCTGCCCACCATCTATTTAAAGACCGACCTACCTCACACCACCACGACCAAGTTCACCATAGCCAAGCAGAATCTCAAAAAATGAAGAAAAGAAGATCGTGGAAAGTAATGAAATTTAGGCCACCAAAAGTAAAGGTCCTTATGGAATAAGGTGTGAAGTGGAATGTAAAAAGGGTCGCTAACGGCCATCCACACGGAGTAAGGTGTAAAATGGAATGTAAGGATGTGGATGGAATATGTCCGTTAGCGACAATTTTCCGAGAACCTTTGTGTGGAAGGTACTGCATCCCCCAGGTGGTGAGTAGGTCACGCTCATTAGCAATGGCTTGCTTAAGCTTACCCACTCGGGGCATACTGCTTACCTGGGAGTACGGGTTCTCTGGACTAAGGAACCAGCCATACGATGGGCTGGTCTTTCGAGGGGCGAAAGGGAATTGTTGTCAGATGAACCCTCAATTGGAGCTGTGACCTTCCCTGAAACGGGGGAAGCATTGACCGGCAAAGATCGCCTCCATCCCCTCCAGGGTGATGGTTTTCCCAGAAAGAAGGAACCAAATAGTTGGTCAGGCGAGAATGAAGAGCATCTACAACAATAGTCATGATTATCCAACACTACAAGCTAGGGATGAAGGAATAACGAACCACAACAAATGATGAAATTCACCTCGATCGTCCCTCTCAGTTCAATCGAGGTAAATTTGGGGGATAATTGTTGGCCGATAAAATCCCCGCAGGACGAATTCGTCCTAGAGCGAGAAGAGGTGCAAAGAAAAGAAGGGCGATGGAGCGAAGAACGATAAAAAGGACCTGGGACGATCGAGCCAATAGCCAGGGCGAAAAGTGCGATGCAGTTACCTTCACTACCGAAGCAGTTAGGCGGTTGTTCCTCCACGATCAGGCAGTTAGGACACACTACCCAGCAGTTACAAGCATGATTCACAACTGCAAAGGAATGGTAGAACTGCCCAAGTCAGTTACCAAGCAGCACTATAAAATCTCGCATATCCCAAGAAAGAAAAAGACCGGAAAATGAAGACTCAATCGAGCATATTTTATTTTTTTATTTCTTAGCTTGTAACCTAGGACTGTAACTTGTGTGCTTGTGCCCCTTGAAGGCTTATTCACTTGATTCAATACACCCCTTGCTGGGACTTTGTCTCAGGAGGTTTGAACCTTATACGCTCTTTTTCCCTGCAAGCGTAAAACCTGCGCAAACAGTATCACACATTTTTAGGAATGTTGCCTAATAGTGTCCTAATAAATAGTAATCATTATTAACTAGTAAGACATATTTTAGATGAGTTTCGGAATTATGTCACTCATACCAAGAATAAAATCTTGAAGAGTCGAGTTACAATATCTTATTAATTGAGTCGGATGTTGCAATCTTAGCATTTGTTGAAACTTCTCAAAGTGATTTTTAGTTATTATACACATAAATCATGTACGTACAAGCAACAAATCAAGTGACAAATTACGCGAGATATTAAGGCACATCTTTTTGCAATCTTATTTTCAAATTGATAAGCATTACATTGAAATTACAGCTTGATTAAAATCCAACAACCCACTTTTCTTTTTTTAGCCACCTTGATTCATTTTAAGTTTTTAACAATATCACACGCATTAATCTTTTTTTTTTTATCCAACTAATTCCTAGTCACAAGCTAAATAATTGAATGAATGGCTTACAGGTTTCATCCAATTCGTTCTCTTGTAGGTTTGGCCTACACAATAAATAAATTTTATTATACATAATTATATAAACATACCCAAGGCAGACAAAAAAAATATATATATATATACACTAAAATAAATTACTTACGTTCAAGTAACTTGTTTAGACATGGGTAAGTTTTAAAAAAATAAAATCGACCCTATATTGAGGCATTGATTAACCAAACTGAATCGTCAATTTTCTTTCAACAGATATATTCAAACAAAATGCCATTCTCTATAAATAACAAACATATATATTTTAAAAAGTGAGAACATACGATGTGTCTCTGTTAATATAATTGGTAATTAAGCAATATCATTCGGTTATTAGTTAGCAAGTTGTTGGGTTGTTGAGTTTATGATTTGACCTTCAGGTCATGAATTCGAATTCAGATATTACGTTTTTTATAAGAGTCTGGTACATATGAGGATTTTATTTTCTCCACTTAAGTCCGAAATGAGTGATTTGGCAGCGAACTTTTCAACGATTTGAAAGAAGAAAATTGTTGGGTTGCATCTGACAGTGTTGCCAATTGCATGTACAAAATACAAAATGCAATTGGCGTATGTACAACTATTCCAAATTTGATGATGTTTATTTTGTTTCATAATATTTTTCTTACCTATATATAATTGAAGAAAACGCAGCGGTTTGTCTCTCTCTCTTATATATATATATATATATATATATATATATATATATATATATATATATATATATAATATATATATATTATATGTTGCTTTGCATATATTCTTTTTGAAATTTATCAGCTGCCTTTCTTCTTCATGTGGGTTGACAAAATTTTGCTTGAATTTGAAGAAATTGGGCCACAAATTCCTCATGGAAAAGTTATGTCATAGGAAAGGCATTATTTAATTCATAATATAATATATTGGTCAACTTTGAAATCTATTGTTTGAATTTTCTCCACACTTATTCTAGAAATTGTTCATGATATAAATTATGTATTAATTAGGGGACATAAAATTGATTCATGCACTGATGTATTGTGGGTATTTAATATTTGTATTGTATGATTGCTTGTGGAGTATATTTTATTGAATAAAATCATTTTATATTTGTATATATATGAATGACTTTGTTATATATATATATATATTTTTATATGAGAATATGAATTTGTTTATGGCAAATCATTGTCATAGTGATGAAGGAACCACTTTAAAACATGGCACATGATACCCAAAGAAAAAGAGGGAACTAAAAATTAAAGGCATATATATAATACATTAATGATTGACATGAGGGCTTGGAATTATTTCAACAACAGCTTTTTCTTCACCAGTAGCATCTCTTTTCACTTAATAATTAAATGGAAAAGATTGGCTAATTTTCTTTTTGGTTTAATTATTTAATATTTTTTTAAGTTCAAATGAAAATATTAATTAATGTTTTTCGGCAATTATAGATCGAGTAGAAAAGAAAATTAAAGGCAGCTCCTTCAAATTAAAGTAAAATTCAGTATGATATTGATGAGAATGCCGATAATTAACTCAATTGGTCATGATTTATTAGGATAGTTTAATGTGTTTGTGAAAGAAATGATTTCAAACAAACAATGTAAGCAATATAAGACTAATTCAAATAATTTTTTTTACATAAATCTCCTCCTAAAAAAATATCCAAAATTATTTAAATTGTTCTTTAAATCCTGAAAAGACTTCTTATTTAATCAAATAAAGATCGAATGAAATTTCAAACAATTCTAAATGCATCATAATTCATTAAATAGTTATCTTCCTCCAAAATCCGCATTTTATAAACTACAAATGCATGTAATAAATACATTTTATCGGTGTGCACTTTGATACCTAAAATTTTTCAATGATTTCAAATATGTATCACTTTGCATTATTTTGACGAAATCCATCATCTTAACTGAAGCATAAACCACAGGTGACTATGAGTTTTGAGCTGTTTTCGATGAGTTCTTATAATTTATTAATAAATTTTTGGACAAACTCTTCAAAAAAGAAAAGTTAAATAAATAATTTTTTGGACAAAATATTAATAATAGAACACAATTGATCTTAAATTTAAGATCCATAATTTTAAATTAAATTTTGAAATATCAGATTCTCAATATCACTGCTCCATCAAAACTCTTTTATTTCTATTACTATGTGAATACGTAAGAAGGTTCTACAAGTGAGATTCAATTCCATGGAATTCAAATGCTTCTAGGAAGGGCAACCTCAAAAAGGTAATGCTCGATGTGAATTACCAAAATGACCCTGAGAAAAAAAAAAGAAGAAAAGAAAGTAAGAGAGAATATTACAAGACAACACACCAAACTAAAGGGTCATTAATAGAAAGGTAAATAAAGAAAAGGGTTGTTTTTAAAGATTTAATAATATTATAATTACTATTAAAAATAGAAGCACAAAGACAATTTCCATACAATAACATATTTTACTCAAAATCACAATAATTGCAGCCTTTGACGTCACTCTCTTGCTCCTTAAAACCTTCTTCAACACCCACACGCAAACTACATTTAATTTCAACAAAAAATAAAAAATATTAAAAAAATAAAAAATATTTTAAAAATAAAATAAATATAGAATTAAAAAAGAGTGCAAAAAATCAGTACCGCAATTCAACTTTTATTTTCATACCATGGAAAATTCTAAACTTCCATTGCTCGTATTATAATCTAATAAAATTTTATACGCATCCTACAAATATTTTAAAAAATATCAAATAAATCATATTATATATCTTTGGAGTTTAAGATCACTTTTACATTTTAAGGATCCTAACCATATAATAATATTGTAATAAAAAAATTTAGGTCATTGACCATTAATTATTTGATACTATAATAAAAAAGTGGGACTACGTAAATAAAAATTATATTTAATATAATTATATATGTCATATATTTATTAGTGGATATTATAGCATAATTCATAAATCCTTATTTCAACATTTGCGGGTGGGAATCAATAGTTTTAAATATTTTATTTAATTTTTGTTTATTATCATTATAGTCCTTAAGATTTTTATAAATTGTGGAAAAAGAGTTTCCCTTCTTCTCCCTACGGAATCGGGCTGCTTCTTCATTGCAATGTTTGACGATCTCCAGTTCAACCAAATATCAACAGACCCACGTCACCTCCATTATCCCTTAACTACCCTTCCCATTTGTCTAAAACTACAATATTGCCCTGGGTTTGTGTTGAAAACAGCAACACAACAAGTTGCTGAGAAGACAGGCGCCGAAAGAAGGAAAGAAGATGGCAACAGCTCATGGCAAGCTGTGAGTGTTGAAAACGTGTGTCAAACCGCGTGGCACTGTTCACACGGTTTGGACACTATAAATATGAGCATTTGGAGTCATCCTAAGTATCCCTAAATGTGTGAAAGTGTAGTGAGAGTGATTGGTGAGAGTTTTTTGTAAAGCTTGGGTTGTAAGCTTTGTAATTCTTTTGTGGATATATAAAAGAAGAGTTTTCTCTCAAATTATCCTCTATTATTGTGTGTTTATTCACAACAAGTGGTATCAGAGCTACGGTTCCACGGAGGGATCCCGAAATTCAGAAACGAAGTTTCGGTTCGGAAAATCGATTTCGACCAAAGTTGTCAAAAATCGATTTTGAGCATACCATCGGACTTTTCACGGCGAGACGAGCACGGACGTATTTTCCGGCGATCGAACGGAGGTCGGACGAAGGCTCAAGCGCCGCAGGCGCCGATCAGTAGCTGCCTCACGCGCCAGACGCGCACATCACGCGCAGACCAAGGAAGAAGACGAGACACGTAGGCGCCACGTCAGCGCACAGTCAGCGCCACGTCAGCGCACAGTCAGCAGCCCAGTCATCCGCCACGTCATCGCCCAGTCAGCGCCACGTCAGCGCACAGTCTGCAGCCCAGTCAGCTGCCACGTCAGCGGTTCCAGGTAAATTTCAGATAGGTCCCTGAACTTTCTGAAAATTACAGTTTAGCCCCTATACTTTCAGATATTTACAATTTAGTCCATAAACTTTTTGTAAATTTCAATTTAGTCCCTGAACTTTTCCGTAATTTCACTTTGGCCCCTGAACTTTCGGAAATTGCACTTTGACCCCTGTAATTTCTGGAATTTGCAATTTGGTCCCTGTGTCGGATTTTGACAAACGAAGTGTCATTTCCACCATTTTCGGCCATTCCGGACGCAACGGTGAGGTCCGTTTTTTGAAATTCTGCTTAGAATTTTTTATGATGGAGGGGAGCAACGGAAAAATGATTTTGTTAACCAGTACAAACTATTTCACATGGAGAGGAAGGATGAAAGACCTTCTGTATGTGAAGGACTATGATGGATCGGTATTTCTGGAGGAGAAACCAGAAGGAATGACCGATGGAAAGTGGGCTAATCTTCACCACAAAAAAATGCAGTACTATTCGTCAGTGGATCGACGACAGTATCGTGAACCATGTCAGTGAAGAATAAATGCACGTGTCTTATGGAGAAAGCTGGAGGAGCTTTTCCGAGCAAAGACTGGAAACAACAAGATGTACTACATCAAGAAGATGATGGGTTTGAAATACCAGGAAGGTACAGCTGTGGCGGATCATATCAATGACTTCCTCGGAACCATGAAGGAATTGTCTGGATTGGGCATAGACTTCGGAGATGAGGTAAATGGTTTAATACTCCTTAATACGTTACCAGAATCTTGGGAAACGTTCAGATCTACGGTGATCAATTCAGCCGCAGATGGGGAAGTCACTATGGAGATGTCAAAGACCAGGATCTTCGAGGAAGAAAAGAGGACGAGAATGCAGGAATCAGCATCAGCCTCAACCTCAGAAGCTCTAGTGACAGAAAAGAACACCAGAAGGGGGAGGAGTAAAAGCCGAGGCCCAGGGAGATCAGACAAGAACCGAGGTAAATCAAGAACAAGGGATATTGAGTGCTATCACTGTAAGAAGAAAGGCCATATGAAGCGGGATTGCTACAAACTGAAGAACGAGCAGTCCAGGAGAGATGGCGACTCTAATCAAGAAAGAGTTGCTACTACCACCGAGAAAACCTCCAAAGAATTTTGCATAATGTATGAAGAAGCTGTTGTGAATCTTGCCAGCCACGAGACCAGTTGGGTGATAGATAGTGGCGCATCCATACACGCCACATCTCGCAGAGACTTCTTTTCATCTTACACACCAGGGGATTACGGTGCTGTAAGGATGGGGAATGACGGACAGTCCAAAGCCGTCGGTATTGGAGACATCTGCCTTGAAACAGAGAACGGGACAAGGCTAGAGTGTTAAAGGGAGTCAAGCACATCCCAGATATCCGGTTAAACCTGATCTCAACAGGCAAGCTGGATGATGAAGGTTTCTGCAGCACCTTTAGTGACGGATGCTGGAAGCTCACTAAAGATCGATGGTCGTGGCACGAGGTAAGAAAGATTCAACTCTGTATTTGATGCATGCTAAGCTTTCAAATAGTAGCATAAATACAGTTAATAGTAATGAGGCAGCCGAGCTATGGCACAAAAAGCTTGGTCACATGAGCCAAACAGGGATGGAGATACTACGCAGGCGGAATGTTCTTCCGGAATTGAAGAACTCACACTTACGGAAGTGTGAACACTGCATGGCTGGAAAGCAGAACAGAGTATCCTTCCAGAGCTCCCCGCCTCAACGGAAACCGGAGGTACTAGATCTCATACATTCAGATGTATGTGGTCCGATGCAGATACGAACACTCGGAGGGTCACTGTATTTTGTGACATTCATTGATGATCATTCAAGGAGGATATGGGCATACACCTTGAAGAGAAAAGATCAAGTGCTGGGAGTGTTCAAGGAGTTTCATGCTTTGGTGGAGAGAGAAACCGGCAAGAAACTGAAGTGCATCAGAACAGACAATGGTGGAGAATACAGAGGTCCGTTTGATCAGTACTGCAAGACGCAAGGAATCCGATATCAAACGACACCTCCGAAGACACCTCAGCTGAATGGCCTAGCTGAGAGGATGAACAGAACCTTGTGCGAGAGGATCAGAAGCTTGCTGTCACAAGCCAAGCTGCCGAAGACATTTTGGGGGGAGGCACTCATCACAGCAGTTCATGTTTTGAACATGTCCACAGCGGTCGCACTGAAAGGTAATGTTCCTAACCAAGCTTGGACAGGTAAAGAAGTGTCATACGAGCACTTACATGTCTTTGGGTGCAAAGCTTTTGTACACATCCCAAAGGACGAGAGATCCAGCTTGATGCAAAGACGCGACAGTGTGTCTTTATTGGCTATGGTCAGGATGATTTCGGCTACAAACTTTATGATCCTGTGGAGAAGAAGATTGTCAGAAGCCGAGATGTTGTCTTTGTTGAAGACCAGACAATAGAAGATATCAGAAAGGAGATGACGACAATGCCCCAACAATACAGAATGTGAATCCAGAACCTCAGACACCGGTGCCAGTTCGAGTTGAAGATGAGGTTCCCAGACATGAGGGTACAGGTGATGAAGCTCCCAGAGATGATGATCATGATCAACCACCAGTACCAGAAGTTCCCCCAACAGTTCCACAGAGAAGGTCTGACAGAGAGAGGCGACCTTCAAACAATACTCTGCATATGAGTATGTGCTGCTTACTGACGGGGGAGAACCCGAGAGCTACCAGGAGGCTGTGGAAACAGAGGACAGAGAAAAGTGGGAGGAAGCCATGCAAGATGAGATGAAATCTTTGCATGACAATCACACTTTTGAGTTGGTGAAATTGCCAAGAGGCAAACGGGCTTTGAAGAACAAATGGGTGTACAGGGTGAAGCAACAGGAGCACACTTCACAACCCCGGTACAAAGCCAGATTAGTTGTCAAGGGATTCAATCAGAGAGGAAAGGCATTGACTTCGATGAAATCTTCTCTCCAGTTGTGAAGATGTCATCCATCAGAGTGGTACTCAGCTTAGCAGCAAGCCTCGACCTGGAAGTTGAGCAGATGGATGTCAAGACCGCATTTCTTCACGGGGATCTGGAAGAAGAAATTTATATGGAGCAACCAGAAGGCTTCAGAGTCAGCGGGAAAGAGGACTTTGTGTGCAGGACTCAGGAAAAGCCTATACGGTTTGAAACAGGCACCGAGACAGTGGTACGTGAAGTTTGAGTCAGTTATGGGGGAGCAGGGATACAAGAAGACTACTTCAGACCATTGTGTTTTCGTTCAGAAATTTTCTGACGATGATTTTATCATCTTACTGTTATATGTAGATGATATGTTGATAGTTGGCAGGAATCAATCGAGGATTGATAATTTGAAGCAGCAACTGAGTAATCTTTTGAGATGAAAGACTTGGGGCCAGCTAAACAGATTCTTGGCATCAGGATCGGACGTGATCGGAAAGCCAGGAAGTTATACTTGTCACAGGAAGAGTACATCGAGAAAGTACTTCAGAGATTCCAGATGGACAAGGCTAAAGCGGTTAGCACTCCTCTTGCTACCCACTTTAGATTGAGTACACAACAGAGTCCCTCTACTGAGACAGAGAAGGAGGAAATGAAACAGGTTCCATACACCTCAGCAGTGGGAAGTCTTATGTATGCCATGGTGTGCACGAGGCCAGACTTAGCACACGCAGTTGGATTGGTCAGCCGATTTATGTCAAACCCAGGACGGGAACATTGAATGCTGTCAAATGGATTATGTGGTATCTTCGAGGCACTTCCAAGATGAGGTTATGTTTTGGAAGCAGCGACAAGCCAGTGTTGATGGGCTACACCGATTCAGATATGGCAGGAGATGTGGATACCCGAAAGTCTACTTCGGGGGGGTATCTGATTACTCTCTCAGGAGGAGCTGTGGCATGGCAGTCAAGGTTGCAGAGGTGTGTTGCACTTTCTACAACAGAGGCGGAATTCATTGCAGCGACGGAAGCTTGCAAAGAATTGCTGTGGATGAAGACATTCGTCCAGGAATTGGGTTTCAAGCAGGAGAAGTACATTTTGTACTGCGATAGCCAGAGCGCTATCTATCTCGGTAAAAATTCCACCTTTCATTCGAGGTCAAAACATATCGATGTGAGGTATCACTGGATACGGGACGTCCTGAGCTCAAGGCTGTTAGAACTCAGGAAAATTCACACCGACGACAACGGTGCCGATATGTTCACGAAGGTTTTACCGAAGGAGAAGCTTGAAATCTGTCGTGCCATAGCCGGGATGACAAAACTCTCCACATAGTCAGAGTGGGGAGATTCAGAGAACTACGATTGGCTTGATCCCAACTCAGGGTACGTAGGCAGTCATACAGATGCAGCCAGGGGAGGATCCTTTGGAGGATCCGGTTTGGATGATTGATGGTCGGCTCAGATTTTGGGAAATCTTCACCGAGGGGGAGATTTGTTGAAAACAGCAACACAACAAGTTGCTGAGAAGACAGGCGCCGAAAGAAGGAAAGAAGATGGCAACAGCTCATGGCAAGCTGTGAGTGTTGAAAACGTGTGCCAAACCGCGTGGCACTGTTCACGCGGTTTGGACACTATAAATATGAGCATTTGGAGTCATCCTAAGTATCCCTAAATGTGTGAAAGTGTAGTGAGAGTGATTGGTGAGAGTTTTTTGTAAAGCTTGTGTTGTAAGCTTTGTAATTCTTTTGTGGATATATAAAAGAAGAGTTTTCTCTCAAATTATCCTCTATTATTGTGTGTTTATTCACAACAGTTTGTTTGTTTTTTTATTTTTTATTTTTATTTTTATTTTTTTATAGCTATTTTTAAGACAAAAAAAGTATCTTATGATTCTTATTCTTTTTAGTTGATGCTAAGATCGAATCACTCCTTTGTTTGTTCATTGAATCTTTTTATAATACATTTAGATCACAATATGTGTTAATTTAATCCTATTTGATGGAATCAAACACCTTAAACTCGTATATAAAATTGTAGATTTTATTAATAATTTTTTTTATCCCAATCAGATTTTTAATAAAATATTCTTCAATGGATTAATATAAAAATGACAGTTTGCATAACTAAAGATTTATCTAGTATTGCGATTAATATATATATATATATATAATATGATGAACAAATGGTATTATGTATTTTTATTTTAAGTTAAAAAATAATTATGGTGTGTTTTTCTATTATTTTGATAGTAGGAAAAAGCTAAAAAATTTAATCTTTATGAAATTCGGTTTTTTTAAAACAAATCACAATTAATAATAATAATTCTTTATCATTAACCAACCACTTAAAAATTATATTTTCATTAAAAAACGATTTTATCTAGACCTAGTCACAGTTCCGATTTGGAACCGAAACCGAATCGGAACCGAACCGAAAGGAACCGTCCAGTTCCGGTTCCTTTCGGTCCCGATTCAGGAACCGGAACAAGAATCAATTCCGTACGGTTATGTTAGGATTCCCACCCTAATCGAACCGTTGGAATCGGACAGTTCCAACCGGAATCGTTGGAACCGTTCGATTCCAGTTCAAATAAATAATTTTTTTTAAAATTCAATAAAATTTAATAAATAAATAAATAATATAACAAGTTTTTAATTTAATATAATAAAATTCAAATAAGTAATTTTTTTATTATATTCCTTTGGTAATAATATCCATTATAAATTTCTTTAAAATTTAATTTCTTTTTTTAAAATTATTTTTTTAAAACAAATAAATGGAACCAGAACCGTCCGATTCCATTTCGGTTCCCGATTCCATACTTATAGAACCGAGAATCGGACGATTTGATTTCGATTCGAAACCAAACCGAACCAGTAACCATGTCTTGTTTTATCACCTCATCACAACGTCGAACATAACATCAGTAGGAGCAGAAAAGTGCATTTCTACAACTTCTATATATGAGAGAGAATTTAGTGCTAATACAACAACAACAACAACAACAACAACGGAAAAAAGTAATGTAAAATCAACATCAAAATGGCACATTTGTCTATTCCTTGAAGAGATTTATTGTAGTCGATTTCTCCTAAAATTTCCAACTGACAGAAAAAGTAGTGGGACAAGAAGATTGAGAAAATCTTGAGTTGGGGCATCGTTTGAACTTCAATAATGAAGGTGCCATTTTTGTTATCCACCATAAATCAGACGTGGGTGCCCCTCTTTTTGGAGCCAAGTAGGTCCCTTTTCTTTATTCCCTCACCCACTTTCCCAATATTAATTATGTCACTAATTGTATAATCGTATTAAAAATAAAACCGACCCATTTATTAAATATGTCATCTCATATTAACCTGCTTATTAAATAGACCGTATTCATATTATCGTACTCATTTTTATTTAAATTTATCACGATACGATTTATAATATAATATAAATATGATAAGATAACATGAATTGTTACTCATTTTTGTTATCCAGTAGATTCGGTTACTCAAATTAGTTGTCAATTTCAAGGACCCCCTGTTAAGCGTCAATGTATAATTTTAGTTTAACACGCATCTAAATGCGTGTATCATAAAATGTTTTAATGAATAATTTTTAAGATATTTTTTTTTTTTGAAAACAAGCAAACTTTGTCGCCTTTTTAGGTTGTTATTAAAATTGAAGTATGAAAATGTTTTAAGAATTTATTTTTAAGATTTTTTTGGGTTTAATTTATATAGAAGGATTCGTCTGTCCTTTTCAAGTAAACATGATATGATACAATTGCTTCTATATATGAACACGCATCTATTAAATGTAAACATTATTGTCTGTTTCACCTTTTATTGAATGAACATTGTGTCTCCAAGGGCCGTGGCTTGGTGGTATAGAGTTCATGATCTCATATTGAGGTCATACTTTCGAATACAGGTAGTGCATTTCTTGTAAGAATCCGAGACAGTCGGGGAATTCCACTTAAGTCCGGAAGGAGTGATTTGGTGGTGGAATTTCCAACGATTTCAAGAAAAAAAAAATGAAAAATGGATTATGCTAGTTGGACATTAATAAAATAACATTTAAACATACTACTAATAGTACATAGATCTTATCAAAACTAAAAGAATAATATCCTTTTTTAAGTATGATATGATATAATTAGGAATGATAAAAAAGAAATCTGGATCCGTAAAAAGATATTCGGATTTGGATGGAATAAATCTGAATATAAATAAATCTATATCTGCGTAAGTCACATTTTTGGATATCCATATCAGAAATTTTTTATGTATTTAGATTATAATATTGTTGGCTCTGAAAATTTTTGTTGTTGTGTGTGGGCATGCCAGAGGAATGAATCCTCAATATAAAAAGGTTGACTTCTTCAAGCGACTGTAAGAAATAAGTTTACAAAACCTACAAGAGATAGACAATTAGAATCTACGAGAATGCTAATTAAGAGCTACTAGAACTGGAAACTAGAATTGAAATTTAATGCAAAACTAAATGTTACTGGAATTAACATAACTTCTCATGACATAAGAAAACTTGAAAACTACAGAGTGAAAACTACATGTGAATACTTGAAAGAAGATTAACTAAACTATCTAACTACAGAGAATGATTGAAAATTGAAATGCATTGGGTTTTTTAATTAATGTGTTGGTTACTCAACTGCTTCCTTTATGTTCCTATAACTTGCCATATCCTGGTAGCAATCATCACGTCCTGCAAGCACCCATTCTTCCACTTGCTGCTCATGTCCTGCAACTACTTCCTCCACTTTCTCTCTTGCAACTGCTGTTGGACAATTATGACCCATAGCATCATTATTTGTACAAAACATGGTATTGTTGTACAAATTAACTATGTGACAAAGGAGATTGCTCTTTTATCATTTGTAATTGGATTACCATGATATATAAATGATAAAAGTCCATATGATTAGTACCAGATTAATAAGATATGAGACAATATTAATCCACTAAGGTTTAATCATTAAATATCCATAGTCGTAGTATTATCGAGACTGGACATCGATAATGCGAAATAGACTAGTATTATACTTGTGCGTGTTATGGAAACATAACGATATAGTTCTCATATATTTGGGTATTGGATACTCATGCAAGTGTAATATGAGGTTCTGTTTACCGATGGTACGGAAATAGCTTCGCTCTGGATAGACCTATCGGAATCTCATTGGTAGTATGACTATGTGTCTATGAGAATCCGAATTAGGGTAGATGTATTTGGTCTTAACCTAAGACTTGCATCGCTAATACTTGCGACAATCAGTATACTTTGGTTTTGGTCGTCCGGGGCTTTAACAGGTTCTGTGTACACCTCTTCTCCAACCATGTCTTGTAAATTGGTAGGAACGTGGTACCGGGTATGCACATGTTCAGATAGTCCGACGATCGGATTTACTGCCAACATATCCAGAGATCTCATGGGTCGCTTGCCGAAGATTCACCGATGACGTATGACTCGAACAGAATTAATATGAGATTAATTATGAGAGAGAGAAAATTAATCTATGATTAATTACGATGAGAATTTATTTGGGATAAAATTCAAATAAAAGAGAGAGAACGATTAATTTGGAATTAATCGATTAAATAATATATTCGATATATTAAAAGAAATTAGATTTCATAACGTAATTAAAATTGGATTTTAATTCGGGCGAACGAATTAATTTAGAATTAATTCGCGAGCGACTTTAATAGTAATTTTTCTAGGCATAATTATTTAATTAAGTTTGATTTAATTACGTCGTAACGGAAAATTTGTTAATTCGGAATTAACGAACCCGAACCCGAAATGTGTTTGCGGGCCCACTCGAATAATGGAATCAAGTGGGGCCCACCACTTGTCACATCACCTAGTCAACTTTATCAACTTTTGGTTGATAGAAGTTGGTGGGATTTTTTGGTTAGCTTGTTTCTTACACAAGCATTATTAAAATTGATGTGTAAGTGACATATACCAACTTTGGAAGTTTGGTAATTGATATTATTGATTTTGGAAAATCAAAAACACAACACTTCTCACTTTTTCTCTCCTTGGCCGAAAATATCACTCCCATTTTTCTCTCATTTTGGCGTGAAGCTTGGCTTCTTGTTTCTTGATTTTGCTTCAAAAATCTAAAGTGCTAGCACACAAAAAGGTAATTCAATGGTGATAGGGAAACATCCCTTGAGTTTGGAATTCATTCATCAACCTTGGAGATCAACATACAATCAAAGAAGAAGATCTTGGAGCACTTCTCAAGGAGCAAAAGTTTTGAACTTTCCATCTACATCCAACCGAGCATTGTAAGTATTTTCCGCTAACTTCTTTGCGTATTCACACTTCTATTATGCTTAATGATCTTGGATTTGTTCTTAGAGAACCCAACAATGGTATCATGAGCCTATTTAAGCATGAAATGGATTAGGGTTCATAATCTTGAATTTGGGTATTTTTGCTTGGAGCATGATTTTATCAAATTGATTGTTTGAGTATGCTTAGATTATTATAACTAAGAGTTATGCATGATTAATTTTATGAAAAAAATTGATTAGATAATTTTTCCCAATTTGCTTGGCTTGGCCGAATATGGAGGAACCCTTGTTGCTCATGGTGATTTTGATTTTAGGCCATTGGATGTGTTTAAAATGCTTGAAAATATTGGTTTGTGATTTAATTGGATTGAAATCAAAAATTGATTTAAAAATCCCATGATTGCCATGAGCTTAGAGAGCATGGAATGAGTTGATTTTGCTTCAATAATGTTGGACATGTATTGAATATAATAAAGCATGATTAATTAATTAAATTGGTGTTTTGGAAATGTTAATTTAAATAATTAATTATGGCTATACACTTTAATTAAATAAATTGTGATATTTGGAATATTAGAATTTAATTAATTAGGTTTAATTTGGAATTGTGGTAAAATTGTTATATTTGGGCCTAATGGTCTTGGTTGGGCCAAGTTGGTTTATGACAATTGGATTGGATCCAAATTGAGCCTAAAACCATACCATTAAGTCCAAATATAATAAATGGGTATTTAAATAATTAATTGGACCGAATGGGCCAAAATTAATTTTATGGCAAATGGTGATTCCTTATTGGGATTTGGTTGCCAAAGTCCATGCCTTAAGAAATTAATTGAAAGCCCATTGGACTTTAATTAATTAACATTGGATGTTAATTGAGCTTTGAGACCCATTAAGATTAGATTTAGAATCTAAATCGTAAAGGCACATTAAAAGTGTAATTATTTAATTTGGAATTAAATAAAGAATTAGTATTGAATACAAATTAAATTGGATTTAAAATTGTAGTTCAATATAATTAGAGAATACGCTCTTTGAGTACTTATTCTCAAACGAGTTGGACTCGCGCAAATCAAATCATTGTTTGAACATTGGATGATCACTTAATTCAAAGATTAATTAATTGGATTAGATTGATTGAATAACATGTTTTGTGTGAATACATGGATGTATTGTATGAATAATGTATATCAGATGTATATTAGATGGGTGAGGGCAATTTTGGAAATTATTGTAATAAATTTAGAATTTATTAAATTGGACCTGCGTGTCCAGCCTTTATCTCTCGACTCTTTGTAATTCTCTTCTCACCAATTTCCCCTCAATGTTAATGAGGTTTCTTTATTGTATTATGTAATTGGGTAGAAGTTAGAATAGTGTTAGCCAGAGAGAGGAAATGGAGTGATTTGATCTAGGAATAATTTGTGAGATATCCATCCGTATATCATTATTATTTTATTATCGCGCCTTATTATGCTTTTAGAATGCATGCTTAAGGGGTACAATGAGACTTAATCAAAGATAATAAATTGGTTGCCAATTTACGCAAAAACCCTCAATCAAATATTAAGCGTTTTTCCTTCCATTGAGTGACTCTCCCTCAAGATCCAAGATTGACACTGGTTTGTTGCCAAAGTCAAGACCTTTGTCCATCGCGGATGTGTTTGAATCTTGAAGGCTTTGTTCTATATCGTATGCCTTGGGCAAGTTGTGATTTGTTGGACAAACTCAATGTCACTTCTTGTTCATCGGCCTATATTATGAAGCTTTCCCACTGTCAATGGGTCACGCTTAACTGGTTTCATTAAGCTTGTTGAGCCAAAGCCAAGGCTTAGTTGATTCAGAGGAAAAAGGTTAGGCAATATATTGGATAAATTGGCATATATTAGATATATGTTTCGGACTTGGCGGTCCACCTACTGGATCTAGGAATTGGATGAGATCCAATTGATTTTAGAGATCTACCTAGTTAAGTTTCATACAATTTGTTGGCCAAAGTCAAGGTTGTGTGTTATTTAACGGGATCCTAGCCCATTAGGAAACTAGGTTTCCCGATTACTCCACAGAGGGTTAGAGGCTCGCCGAAAAATAGTGGGAGGCAAGTATTAAATTTGTAATTTCATTTAACTACTTGCCAACACGCGCTCATTTCATTTTTCGTCATTAAAATATTTATATATATTAGTTGAACTAATATTCAATTGTTGTTTTAATTAAACAGATGGACTGTATTCAAACTACTTCATTTATAGTTGATTATATAATTGGATTATAGTAATCAAATATATTTGAATTTAACCAATCAAATAGTAGTTGATTATATAGTTAGACTATAGTAATAATTATATTCGATTGTACCCGAAATCGTTGATTGATAGTTGGACTATTGGAATCAAGATAACTGAAAGATTAGCGTTTAAAACATAATTCTGGGTGAAAATGTCTTTAAGCGGCTTCAATTTTCAAATTGGGAATAAAACCTCAGGATAGTCCTGAGAGCCGAGAAGTTACTTTATTTGATAGAGTGACATCTTGGGCATGAGCCCGGAGTTGAGCAAATAGTGGAGCATGAGATTTGGAAGACTCATGGTGATGATAACTTTAGTGCTCAATCCGTTATGCTTGCCGCAATGACTCCTTAATTTCTTCGTCAGAACTAAGGATTAGATCCTTATAGTATGATATTGAAATTGAAGGATCTTCATAGATCTATTCTTAGATCTTAGAAGTACTAATTGCAAAAGAAAAATCTTGGAGAGTTAATGGCTATGCTCAAGGAGGCAGAGCCAGAGCTTGCAAAAGGGCAAGAAGCGCAATGCGCATCTTACTTCAACATCCCAGAAGGTCAAGGCTTGGTCGAAGGCTTCTAGGGATATGAAAAAGGGGCAAAGGCAAAATCATCACAGTCTTCTAGGAAGACAAAAGACATATCCCAAGATGTCTACCTAAACTGTGGCAAATGGGGTCACTGGAAGCGTGACTGCCGTATGGACAAGGCAGACATGAAGGAAGTGAAGACGGACAAGGGTCCGGCTTCAAGTATGTTTATTATAAACATGTCCACTGCTGGTTTTAAAATGGATTTTAGATACTGGATGTGGTACATAAATATATGTACTGATGTGCGGGATCTGCTGAAAGCAGGAGACTAGCTTCAGTTGAGATCAACCTATGAGTCAGAAACAGGACGAGAGTCGCTGTTTTGGCTGTGGGAACCTAATTTTTGGAACTGTCCTTTGGGCATATACTTAAAATTAAGAGACTGTTATAATGTATCTAGTTTGACTAGGAACATTATCTCTGTATCTAGTTTAACCCGTTGCAGCTATACCTTTATATTCTAGAACACTAAGTCCTTAGTTTATAAAGATGATATTGAGATAAGCACATTAGATGTGAATAACAGAATTTATATTTAGAATAAAATGAATCTCAAACATATGATATGACAAACAAAAGCTCAAATTGAATAAATCTGTTGAGATTTAAAAGTGGCATTGTTGTCTGGGACACATTAACAAGACTCGTATATCCACACTTTCGAAGAGTGGATACTAGGAAAGATTTGATTCTAATTCAAATGATGTCTACGATCTAGTTTATTTGGAAAATTGCCTAAAACACCTTTTACTTGGTAAAAGTGCAAGTGCCACCGATCTGTTAGCCTTCGTTCATAGTGACGTAAGTGGGCCCATGTCTAGTTAGGCTAGATATGGATATGAATACTTCGTAACCTTTACGGATGTGGCCTCACGTTACGGTTATGTGTATCTTATGAAACACAAGTCAGAAACTTTTGATAAAATTTAAACAGTTTCGACACGAAGTAGAAAAACAGATCGACAAAAGTATTAAAACATCACGGTTGGGCCGTAGTGAAAATACTTAAGCAATAAGTTTCTCAATTACTTGAAAGAGTATGATATTCTTCCATAGTGAACTCCTCATGGAACACCTCAATTGGACGGTGTGTCCAAACAAAGAAATGGAACTTTGTTGGACATGGTAAGGTTAATGATGAGTCGCTCTGAGCTACCAATATCCTTCACAGAATATGCATTAAACAGTGCATTATTTATTTTGAATAAAGTTCCATGTAAATTTGTTAGACAGACTTCATATCAGATATGAACATGAAAGAAACCGGGTTTCTCATTCTTGAAGATTTGGGAATGATGGGCATACACTAAATGTTTGGATGATACCAAACTAGAACCCAAATCAGATAAATGCCTATTTGTAGTTGTCCTAGGGAAACCAAAGTATAATACTTATACAACTCATAAGAGAACAATGTAATTGTTGCTCTCCATGCGGTTTTCCTAAGAGGAATTCCTAAATGCAGTGGTAAGTGGAGGAAAGTAAAACTCGATGAAAATCGGAGTAATACTGTTCCAGGCACCGAGTCCTCACGGAACACCAACAGTTCATCAGGGATGAAACTGTACCAATAATCTTCGAATACACAAGAACCACGTAGGTCGGAGAGAGTCAGAAAATAGCCTGGGAGGTATGGGTCTCTAATCTCACCTCATGTAGATGTCAATCTTATCGAGGAAGATGGACCGACTACGTATAAGAAGTGATACAAGGTATCGACTCCTTTTATGGCAAAGGGCCATGAAGTCCGAAAAGGATTCCATGTATACCAACCAAGTTTGGACACTGTTGATGTACCAGAAGGCATTGTGCCTATTGGTACTATATGAGTATTCAAGGAAGACATACATGGATGGAAACATACAAATGTACACAGCTAGGCTTGTACAGAAAGGGTACTATGTCGACTACGATGAAACTTTTTCACCTGTTTTCATGATTAAATCCATTCGGATAACGCTTGCTATAACTGTATTTTTCGTTTATGAAATATGGCAGATGGACGTCAAAATCGCTTTCCTTAACGGAAACCTTTTGGAGGATGTTTAAAACATCCTGACGGTTTTGTCATACCATAAAATGCAAATAAGATTTGCAAGTTAAATCGATCCATTTACGGATTGAAGCAAGCATTGTGTGTCTTGGAACCAACGTTTTGATGAATCATAATGGTATATGATTTCATTCAAAACAAATATGATTCTTGTGTATATAAGAAGGTTAGTGGAGCGCACTGACAATGAATGTCCTATAAGTTGATGATGTATTGCTTCTTAGCAATAACATTCCCATAATATAATCGGTGAAAGCTTGGCTTTCATTAATATTCTCCATGGAATACCTGGGAGAAGCAGGCTTTATTCTAGGAATAAAGATCTACTGGGATAGATCTAGAAAGCTTCTGACAACCCTCCCAGAGCTCGTACGTTTTTGAAATGTATGTGACCTGATGTCTCATATGTTTTGAGCATATGTAGACGCTATAAGGCCAATCCATATGATGGTCACTGGATTGATACAAAGAACATCATTGAGTATCTTGGACGAACTAAGGATGATTTCTTATTATATGGGGAAAGAAGAACTTGAGGTGACTAGGTTCACCGTTGCAAGTTTCCAAACCGACAAAGACGACTTAAGTCGCAATAAGGGTGCATATTTAGTTTGAATAACGGAACAGTGAGCTGGAAATCTTCCAAGCAAGATACTATTGCCGAATAAACAAAAAGAGCAGAACATTGTTGCAGCTGAGGCATCAATAAAAGCATTTTGGATCTATATAATCCTAATTGGATTAGGTATAGTTCTGTTGGCAGCTGAGCTAGGCTACAGTACAGGCTAGAGAATTACGGTCTCATCAATGATCCAAGTATGTACTTCGACTAATTCATCTGATTCGTTAGACCATACATCGTGGCGATGTGATGATCGAATAAAACGCATCAGATGATAACATTGCAAATCCGCTGACAAAAGTAGTTTCTCAGAAGAAGTTTGAGCGACCCGTACATAGTTCATGTATAGGACACTTGAGTGATTGGCTATAGGCTAAGTGGGAGATTGTTAGACAATTATGACCCATAACATCACCATTTGTACAAATATGGTGTTGTTGTACAAATTAACTATGTGACCAAGGAAATTTCTCTTTTATCATTTGTAATTGGATTATCGGGATATATAAATGATAAAAGTCCATATGATTAGTACCAGATTAATAAGATATGAGACAATATTAATCCATTAAGGTTTAATAAATAAATATCCTTAGTCGTTGTATTATCGAGACTGGACATCGATAATGCGGAATAGACTAGTATTACACTTGTGCGTGTTATGGAAGCGTAACAACATAATTCTCATATATTTGGGTATTGGATACTCATGCAAGTGTAATAGGAGGTTCAGTTTACCGATGGTACGGAAACAGCTTCGCTCTGGATAGACCCATCAGAATCCCATTGGTAGTATGACTATGTGTCTATGGGAATCCGAATCAGGGTAAGTGTATTTGGTCTTAACCTAAGACTTGCATCGCTAATACTTGCGACAATCAGTATACTTTGGTTTTGGTCGTCCGGGGCTTTAACAGGTTTTGTGTACGCCTCTTCTGGGTATACTGAGAATCGTAGTGTATTGGGTGTGATGTCAAGATGGAAGTATCAATTCAGTAATATGGAGATGATGATCACGTAGGATACGGAACTGGTACTCTTATGTACTGCAGTCATCGGGATAATATGACTAGGTCATGATTATCCGATTATATAGACTAGTTACTAGAGATCCGATTATTCTTCGTACGGGGCAGACACAATTCCAGCCCTAGGCCTAACATGTGATATCAGATACTGGATCACAATACGCAATACTACGTATACTACGCCTTTTATAGATTATATATTCCTTAAAGAATATTTCGGGCGCTTTGCTAAAGCTAACCATGTCTTGTAAATCGGTAGGAACGTGGTACCGGGTACGCACGTGTTCGGATAGTCCGACGACTGGATTTACTGCCAACATATCCAGAGATCTCATGGGTCGCTTCCCGAAGATTCACGGATGATGTATGACTCGAACAGAATTAATATGGGATTAATTATGAGAGAGAGAAAATTAATCTATGATTAATTACGATGAGAATTTATTTCGGATAAAATTCAAATAAAAGAGAGAGAACGATTAATTGGAATTAATCAATTAAATAATATATTCGATAGAAGTTGTCACATATCACATAGTCAACTTTATCAACTTTTGGTTGATAGAAGTTGGTGGGATTTTTTGGTTAGCTTGTTTCTTACACAAGCATTATTAAAATTGATGTGTAAGTGACATATACCAACTTTGGAAGTTTGGTAATTGATATTATTGATTTTGAAAAATCAAAAACACAAAACTTCTCACTTTTTCTCTCTCCTTGGCCGAAAATATCACTCCCATTTTTCTCTCATTTTGGCGTGAAGCTTGGCTTCTTGTTTCTTGATTTTGCTTCAAAAATCTAAAGTGCTAGCACATAAAAGGGTCATTCAAAGGTGATAGGGAAATATCCATTGAGTTTGGAATTCATTCATCAACCTTGGAGATCAACATACAATCAAAAAAGAAGATCTTGGAGCACTTCTCAAGGAGCAAAAGTTTTGAACTTTCCATCTACATCCAACCGAGCTTTGTAAGTATTTTCCGCTAACTTCTTTGAGTATTCACACTTATATTAGGCTTAATGATCTTGGATTTGTTCTTAGAGAACCCAACAACTGCTATTCACGTTCTACATTTATTTTTGGCGGAAATTGTAAGAGTTTGTATAGAAAATAGGGGGAATAGAGAGATCCCACATTGGAGATAGATTTGGAAAATGAAGAGTTTATAAATGGTCTATAAACATTTATATCAAATTGGAAAACAAGGCTTGGACTTGGGCTTGAGATTGGTGGATTGTTGGTTTGATATTGGGATTAATAAATATATTTAATATATTAATTAATCAAAAATGTTTAAAAACGTTTTTCATTAAATATCTTACTTAAAAACGTTTTTCCTATTTAAAAATTTGGATTTTGAATCAGAATGTTCTGTCTAATCAACACAACCCTTCTGAGAAACTGGAAAAATATTTTACATCACTCATCTATAACCATTTTCCATATTTGCTCATATATACAAAGCATTTTTACAGAGATATAAGTAACAAAATATCTGAAATTGATAAAATTTTCCATATACAAACCTGCTGATCCTTTAAAACAAACATCTATTAGATTAGCAAGGGGTCGAAACATCCAGTGCAGATTTTCGACTTACAGATTGTTGTATCTTGATGGCAGAAGTCCAACGAACTACAAGCACAAGAGTAGGGGAGAATTTCTACTATAGGTCATTGTTGGTTATTATCTAGGTCCCAAGATCAAACAAGACATGAAAACAATGTGTGAACACATCAACGGAGGTAGCGGAATACTCACATCGATCGGTTGAGGCGATTCGAAGACGAACGAAGCCATTTTGCTCACTGCCAAGGGCGCTCACTGATGCAGTCCAATGCCCTCCCAAATCAGATTTTGAGTTGAGAAACGGAGCTCCAAGCCTCGTCCGATGGATCCCGGCTCATGGGTGAACCTCCCTACCACCTTCGCAAGACTCGTAGTGTGCTAGCACTTGCGGTTTTTGCACAAAAAACCAACTCTTGCTTCCCATTGCTCACGCCATTTTGGCTTCAAAACCGTCCACATTTTTTGTTTGGGCGTGAGGAGAAGAGAGAAAAAAGAGAGAGAAGAAAGTTGTGTAATGTGTTAATGAACACTTTTCCAAAAGCTTAATATTTTCCAGAAAAAATAATAAAACCAATTACTTAATTGATTTAAATAAAACCAAAAGTAAATGATTTTCCCTCCAAACACTATTACACCAACTTACATCAACTATTCACATGTCACTTTAATTAAGTGATGTGATGCAAGTCAATCCATCAATCAATCCATCAATCAATCAATCAATCACTCAAAGTGACTTTTGATTTGACGCTTGATGTGACGATTGATTTGACGCTTGATGCGACTTTCGATGCCGCACTCGAATTCGAAATACGAATGCGCTCGCAATCACACTCGGGTCGGGTTCGTTAATTCCAAATAACGATTTTTCCGTCGCGTCGTAATTAAATGATTACGCCTAGCGAATTCACTATTTACGTCGCTAACGAATTAATTTTAAATTAATTTGTTCACCCGAATTAAAATCTAATTTTAATTCCGCGTCGAAATCTAATTTCGTTTAATATATCGAATATATTAATTTACCGATTAAAACCGATTAATTCCAAATTAATCGTTATCTCTCTCTTGACGATATTTTATCCTAGATAAAATATCTCCATAATTAATCCTAGATTAATTTTCTCTCTCTTCTATATAATCCCAGATTATTCAAGAGTGCGAGTTGTGCGTCATCGGTGGATTATCGGGAAGCGACCCATGAGATCCCCGGATAAGTTGGCAGTAAATACGGTCGTCGGAGTATCCGAATCACGTACGTACCAAGTACTACGTTCTACCGATTTACGAGACAAGGTCGACTCCTAGCAAAGCACCAAGTCTACCCAATTCTCCGGACATATCCATTTAAGAATATTAAGATCTGTATCAAGCGTAGTATACTAATGTATTGTGCATATCGGCCCAGTATCGGATAGTCACGTGCTAGGGCTGGGGCTGGATAAGTGTCTACCCCGTCCGAAGCA
Source organism: Zanthoxylum bungeanum (assembly GCA_019454045.1). NCBI lineage: Eukaryota > Viridiplantae > Streptophyta > Magnoliopsida > Sapindales > Rutaceae > Zanthoxylum > Zanthoxylum bungeanum. The sequence continues at coordinate 21,672 of SKCR01011549.1, read as the reverse complement.
CATATCAGATGTCTGGTAACATAGTCTCTATAATCGGATATTCATGACCTGGTCACAATATCCCGATTGGTTGCGCAACACTCAAGAGCACTAGTACCGTATCCTGCGTGACATCATCTCCACTATGACTGAAGTGATACTTCCGTCTTGACATCACACCCAATACACTACGATTCTCTGATAAACCCAGAAGTGGTGTACGCAGAACCGGTTAAAGCCCTGTACCACCAAGACCAAAGTCTACCGATTATCACAAGTATTAGCGATGCAAGTCTCAGGTTAAGACTATACACACCTACCTTGATTTCGGCCTCCCATAGACACATAGTCATAATACCAATGGGATTCCGAGGGGTCTATCCAGAGCGAAGCTGTTTCCCGTACCATCGTGTGAAACACGACCTCTATCGCACTTGCATAAGTATCCAATACTTATATATATGAGAACTATGTCGTTGTGCCCTCACAACGCACACAAGTGCAATACTAGCCTATTCCGCATTATCGATGTCCAGTCTCGATAATACTCCGGCTAGGGATATTTAATGATTAATCCTTCGGGGATTGATACTGTCTCATATCATTCTCAATCCAGGAACTAATCATAGGGACCTCTCTTCATTTATATATCTATGGTGATCTAATCACAAATGATGAGAGTGCAATTTCCTTGTCACATAGTTAATTTGCTACAACAACACAATGATCTGTGCAAATAGTGACGCTATGGGTCATTTTGTCCAACAATCTCCCACTTGGCACATAGCCAGTCACTCAAGTGTCCCACACCCGAACTATGTACGGTTCGCTCAAATTGCTGAGGAAAGGTTTTCGTCAGCGGATTTGTTTGATTATCGTTTGACGCGATTTATACGATCATCACATCGCCACGATGTATGATCCGAACGAATCAGATGATATGGAAGTATATATCTGGATCGTCGATGAGACCTTTAATTCCTTAGCCTGTGCTGACGCCTAGCTCAGCTGCTAACAGAACTATATCTAATCTAATTAGATTTATTTTCGATCCAAATGGCTTCTATTGCTGCCTCAGCTGCAGCAATAATCCGCATTTGTTGTTTATTCGGCAACAGTTATCTTGCTTGGAATATTTCCAACTCACTGTCCCGTTATTCAACTTTATAGTACCGTAGTATTTAATTGTTTGGAAACTTGCAGTAGTGATCCCAGTCACTTCAAGTTCTCCTTCTCCATAGTTTAAGATAGCATCTTTAGTTCTCTGAGATACTAACAGATGTTCTTATTCTTAATATCAATTCAGTGATTATCACTTGGATTGACCTGATTGTGACTCCTATGCTCGAAGCGTATGAGACACCCTATCAAGTACATTTTAAATGTACAATTTCCCAGAGAGTGTTAACAACTCCAAATCTATCCCAGTAGATCTTTATTCCTTGAATAAAGGTTGTTACTCCCCAGAATTCTACGAGAGAATTTCTATGAAAGCCAAGCTTTCAACAATTGCTTTATGGGAATTTAACTGTCAGTGCGCTCTCCCACTAACCTCCTTATATACACAAGAATTATTTCGTTTTGAGTCAAATCATAAATCATTATGATTATTTCAAAACGACAGTTCCAAGAACCTTATGCTTGCTTCATTCCAAACATGGATCGAATAACCCACAAACCTTGTTTGTCGGTTATTCAAAATCGTCAGGATGTTGTAAACATCCTCCAAAAGGTTTCCTTTTCAGGAAAGCGATTTTGATCTACAACTGACACATTTCATAAATGAAATACGCAGTTATCAACAAGCATCTTCAAAATGGATTTACCATGGCAACAGGTAAAAGGTTGAACCGTTATTAACACAATGTTGATAACGATACCTTTCCGTCAAAAGCCCAGCTTTGTACGTTGGTATGTTGCCTTCCATGTATGTCTTCCTTGAAGACGTTAATGTACCAATAGGCACAATGCCTTGTGGTACAACAACTAGTATCCAAAATAGTTGTTATACATGGAATCCATTTCGGACTCATGGCACTTTGCCATAATAGGAGTCGATACCTCGTATCACTTCCTCAAAACGTAGTCGGATGGTACACCTCCATAAGATTGACATCTTTATGGGGTGAGATCAGAAAACCCCATACCCTAGGTTGTTTTCTGACTCTATCCGATCTACTAGTTTCTTGTGTATTTGAAGATTAATGGTATAGATTCATCATAGATGAACTATTTGTGTTCCATTAAGGACTTCGTGCCTAGAACAGTATTACTCCGATTTTCATCGAGTATCACTATCCTCCCACCGACCACTGCATATCGGTATTCCTCTCAGGAAAAACCGCATGGTGAGCAACAATCACATTGTTCTCATGTGAGATTTACAAGTACTATACTTAAGGTTTCCCTTAGGATAACCTATATAGGCACTGTTCCAATTTGGGTCTTTCAGTTTGGTATCATCCAAACGTTATGCCTGGCATACCCAAATTACAAGAAATGAGAAACCCCGTTTCTTTCCTGTTCATATCCTATATGACATCTGTCAAACAGATTTATATGGAACCTTATTCTAAATAAGTTTTGCACTGTTAATACATATCATATAGAAGGAACAGTAGCTCAGAGCGACTCGTGATAAACCTTATCATGTTCAACAAAATTCGGTTTTAGTTCGGACACACCGTCTAACTGACGTGTCTCGGGAGGAGTCCTCATCTGAAAGAATACCAACTCTTCATGTACGTATGAAACTTACTGCTTAAGTATTTTCATTACGGTCTTACCGTGGCGGAATAATACTATAGCCGATCTGTTTTCTATTTCGTGTCGAAACTCTAAAGTTCCGATTTGTGTTCTTCAAAAGAAACACATAACCATAACGTGATGCTACATCCGTCAGGTCACGAAATATTCATGTTCACATCTAGTCTAGCTAGATATGGGCCCACTTACTTCACCATGAATAGGGCTAACAGATCGGTGGCCCTTTTACTATTACCAAGTAAATAGTATTTTAGGTACTTTACCTAATAAACTAGATTCGCAGACCTTATTTGAATAGTCAAATCAGTCCTAGTACCCACTCTTCAAAAGTGTGGATATACGAGTCTCGTTTAATTGTGTCCTAGACAACAATGCCACAAATAAGTCTCTATTGATCAAATCAATTTGAGCTATTTATTTGTCATTTTATATGTTTGAGATTTTATTATATTCAAAATATAAATTCTGTTATTCACATCTAATGTGTTTATCTCAATATCATCTTTATATAATAAAACACTTTAGTGTTCTAGAATATAAAGGTTTATCCGCAACAGATTAAACACCGATATAGAGATAATGTCTCTAGTCAAACTAGTTACATTATAACAGTTCCTAATTTAAGTACATACCCAAAGGGTAGTTCCTAAACTTAGGTATCTACGGTCGAAACAGCGACTTTCGTCCCATTTCCGATTTGCAGAGAAATCTCGGCTTGAAGTCAGTATCCAGCTCATAGCGGATTCTGAACATCAATACATATATTTTATGTACCACACTAAGTATTTAAAATCCAATTTCAATACTAGTAGTGAACATAACTTTGACAAATATTTTAAAGTTAGAGCCTCGCCCTTTCTTTAATTCCTTCGTGTCTGCCATATCCAAATGTTAGTCACTTTGGGATATGTCAATTATCTTTTCAATATTTCACAAACCTTTGGCCAAGCCTTGGGTTTTGGAATATCGAAACGATGTGCACCTTGTGCAACACGCCCAATTGCAAACTTTGACTTTTCACTTCTAGAATAGTCAAATCAATTCTCTAAGAATTATTAATTGCAATAATACTTTTAAATCTAAAGATAGATTTATGATAAGTATAATAATTAAGCACTAAAGTCATCATCACATAAATCTTCCAAAGATTTTATGCTCTACTATTTGCTTAATTATGGGCTTAGATATAACAAGTTATTTTATCCAATAAAGTAACCTATTATTAATTCCCAATGAAAATTAAATATTTAAAACATTTAATCCAAGGATTATATATTTTAAATATTCAACTTTTCAATTCTTTCTTGATTTCAATAGTCCAACTATTTAATCAATTTAATAAGGTACTATTCATTATAATGATTACAATAATCCAATTATTTAATCAACTATAATTTTAATTCAATTATATTGATTACTGTAATCCAATTATAAAATCAACTATATATCGAATGAGTTTGTATATAGTCCAACTATATATATATATATTTAAAACAACATAAAATATTAGTCCAACTAATACTTTTGATTAATATGACGAGTAAAATAGATGAGCGCGTTTAGCGAGTATTCGAACGAATGTTGCAAATTCAATACTTGCCTCCCACTATTTTTCGTCGAGCCTCTAACCCTCTGTCGAGTACTCGGGAAACCGTGTTTCCTAGTGGGCTAGGATCCCATTAAATATCACACAATCTTGACTTTGGCCAACAAATTGTATGATAATTAACTAGGTAGATCTCGAAGATCAATTGGATCTCATCCAACTCCTAGATCCAGTAGGTGGACATCCAAGTCCCAAACATATATTTTATATATGCCTATACATCGAATGTATACCCTAACATTTTTCCTATGAATCAACTAGGCCTTGGCTTTGGCACAACAAACCTAGTGATCCCAGTCAAGCGCGGACCCATTGACATGGAAGCTTCGTAATCAATGTCAATGGACAAGAAGTGGTCTTGACTTTGGCCAACAAACCACAACTTGGACATGACACCGATATGGAACAAAGCCTCGTGATTAAAACACATCTTCGATGGACAAGGGCTTGACTTTGGCCAACAACCCCTGCCAATCTCGGATCTTGAGCAAGAATCACTCAATGGAAGGAAAATAAACGCTTGATATTTAACGAGGGTTTTTTCGCGTGCAAATTGGCTACCAATTTAATTATCTTTGTTAAGGTCTCATCATCATACACCCTTAAACATGCATTCTAAATACATAATAAAGCGAGTATGAAAATAAATAATAATGATATGCGGATGGATACTTTACACATTGATCCTAGATCAAATCTCTCCCTTTCTCACTCAAGCTAGCACTTGTACTACTTCTACCCGTTACACTAAACTTCTAAAGAAACCTCATTTACATTGAAGGGAATAGGTGAGAAGAGAATACAAAGAGAATAGAGGTGATAAGGCTGGACACGCAGGTCCAATTTAATAAATCGAATTTATTACAACAATTTCTAAAATTGCCCACCCATCTAATATCCATCCGATATACATTATTCATTCAACACAACCACGTATTCACACACATAAGCATGCTATCAATCAATCTAATCAAATAATTAATCTGATAATTAAGTGATCATCCAATGTTCAAACAACGATTTGATTTTGTTCGAGTCAAACTCGTTTTTGCGAATAAGTACTTAAAGTACGAATTCATGAATTAAATTAAACTAAATCATTAAATCTAATTTAACATGTATTTAATACTAATTCACTATTCAATTCCAAATTAAACATTACACTTTATTAATAAACCTTTTACGATTTAAATTCCAAATTTAATCGTAACACGTCTAAAAGACCGATTAACGTCCAACGTCAATTCAATTAAAGTCCAATGGGCTTTTAATTGATTTCTTAAGGCGTGGACTTTTGGTCAACTCGGGTCAAACCGATAACCAAAGTCCAATCCGGGATTTACCCCATAAGCCCATAAATCAATCTTGGCCCATTAGGCCCAATTGAACTTTAAAGGTTCATTAAGTCACACTTGGGCTTAACGGAAGTGGTTTTGGGCCCAATTGGATCCAATCCATTTGGCCTAAACCCAACTTGATAAAATCAAGCCCAATAAGCCAAATACAACATTAAAGTCCAATTTCCAAATTGGGTCCAATTAATTAAATATACAAAATCCAATTTCATATTCAATTAACCTAAAGTGCATTTCATGATCAATCAACCAAATCAATATTCCAAAACATGAAATTAGTCCAATTAATCATGTCAATTATTATTATCATATGTCTAACACATAAATGAAAAAATCAAACCCATTACATGCTTAAAGGTCTCGGCCAAGGGAGGGATTTCACATCCGATTGGTTTCAATCCAATCCAACCCACAATCGACATTAAATCAACATCCTAAATGATTCCATACACATCCAATGTTCATAAAATCAAAAATCCAAGACATTAGGGCATTATACCATTCGGCCAAGTGAAGCAAATTGGGGATTTTGTTCAATTCAAAATTCAATCTAATTGACTTCAAATTAACATCATCCAACATCATTACAACTCATCCAATGAACCAAAATGAAAAAATTCCAAATTTCCAAAATGACTATCACATTCGGCCAAGATATAATTTTTGGGGAAAATTGTTCTAAACATTTTTTCTTGAAATTGATCAAATCAATCTTCAATATTACATATACTAAGCATGCTCAATCATCCAATTTAATCAAATCATGCTCAAATACAAAATACCCAATTTTAAGCCCTACATTTTTCATGCTTGAACCTAAGCTCTTGATGCCATTGTTGGTTATTATCTAGGTCCCAAGATCAAACAAGACATGAAAACAATGTGTGAACACATCAACGGAGGTAGCGGAATACTCACATCGATCGGTTGAGGCGATTTGAAGATGAACGAAGCCATTTTGCTCACTGCCAAGGGCGCTCACTGATGCAGTCCAATTCCCTCACAAATCAGATTTTGAGTTGAGAAACGGAGCTCCAAGCCTCGTCCGATGGATCCCGGCTCATGGGTGAACCTCCCTACCACCTTCGCAAGACTCGTAGTGTGCTAGTACTTGCGGTTTTTGCCACAAAAACCCAACTCTTGCTTCCCATTGCTCACGCCATTTTGGCTTCAAAACCAGTCCACATTTTCTGTTTTGGGCGTGAGGAGAAGAGAGAAAAAAAGAGAGAGAAGAAAGTTGTGTAATGTGTTAATGAAAAGCTTTTCCAAAAAGCTTTATATATTTTCCAAGAAAAAATAATAAAACCAATTACTTAATTGATTTAAATAAAACCAAAAGTAAATGATTTTCCCTCCAAACACTATTACACCAACTTACATCAACTATTCACATGTCACTTTAATAAAGTGATGTGATGCAAGTCAATCCATCAATCCATCAATCAATCAATCAATCAATCAATCAATCACTCAAAGTGACTTTTGATTTGACGCTTGATGTGACGATTGATTTGACGCTTGATGCGACTTGCGATGCCGCACTTGAATTCGAAATACGAATGCGCTCGCAATCACACTCGGGCTCGGGTTCGCTAATTCCAAATTAACGATTTTTCCGTCGCGTCGTAATTAAATGATTACGCCTAGCGAATTCACTATTTACGTCGCTAACGAATTAATTTTAAATTAATTCGTTCACCCGAATTAAAATCTAATTTTAATTCCGCGTCGAAATCTAATTTCGTTTATATATCGAATATATTAATTTACGATTAATTCCAAATTAATCGTTATCTCTCTCTTGACGATATTTTATCCTAGATAAAATATCTCCGTAATTAATCCTAGATTAATTTTCTCTCTCTTCTATATAATCCCAGATTATTCAAGAGTGCGAGTTGTGCGTCATCGGTGGATTATCGGGAAGTGACCCATGAGATCCCCGGATAAGTTGGCAGTAAATATAGTCGTCGGAGTATCCGAATCACGTACGTACCAAGTACTACGTTCTACCGATTTATGAGACAAGGTCGACTCCTAGCAAAGCACCAAGTCTACCCAATTCTCCGGACATATCCATTTAAGAATATTTAAGATCTGTATCAAGCGTAGTATACTAATGTATTGTGCATATCGGCCCAGTATCGGATAGTCACGTGATAGGGCTGGGGCTGGATAAGTGTCTACCCCGTCCGAAGCACATATCGGATGTCTGGTAACATAGTCTCTATAATCGGATATTCATGACCTGGTCACAATATCCCGATTGGTTGCGCAACACTCAAGAGCATTAGTACCGTATCCTGCGTGACATCATCTCCAATATGACTGAAGTGATACTTCCGTCTTGACATCACACCCAATACACTACGACTCTCTGATAAACCCAGAAGTGGTGTACGCAGAACCGGTAAAGCCCTGTACCACCAAGACCAAAGTCTACCGATTATCGCAAGTATTAGCGATGCAAGTCTCAAGTTAAGACTATACACACCTACCTTGATTTCGGCCTCCCATAGACACATAGTCATAATACCAATGTGATTCCGAGGGGTCTATCCAGAGCGAAGCTGTTTCCCGTACCATCGGTGTGAAACACGACCTCCTATCGCACTTGCATAAGTATCCAATACTTATATATATGAGAACTATGCCGTTGTGCCCTCACAACGCACACAAGTGCAATACTAGCCTATTCCGCATTATCGATGTCCAGTCTCGATAATACTCCAGCTAGGGATATTTAATGATTAATCATTCAGGGATTGATACTGTCTCATATCATTCTCAATCCAGGAACTAATCATAGGGACCTCTCTTCATTTATATATCTATGGTGATCTAATCACAAATGATGAGAGTGCAATTTCCTTGTCACATAGTTAATTTGCTACAACAACACAATGATCTGTGCAAATAGTGACGCTATGGGTCATTTTGTCCAACAGTCATAGCCTCATACGTTAGCCTCAATCTTTGCAAGTCAGTGTGTTTATTAATTTTAGTTTCTTGCATTACAAGTTTCTGTTTTGATTTGTAAGTTACTGGTTTATTTATGTTGTTGATACCATTTTACAATATTTTCAATAAATCCTTTTTGCATTCGTTGATTGTTCTTTAACAATCTATAGCTGAAATTTCCATGGAATAATCCGCGAATGCTGTGAAGCCTCATATTGAGAAAACAGACAAGTTCAAAGGACTAGATTTTAAACAATAACAACATAAAATATATTTTATCTAACAATATTGAACCTTGCACATATCGTCAAGGAAAAATGCTCTCTGGCAGAATGAGATAATATTCTTGTGGAAAAACTCAATGTAATTGATGCATGGAAACATAGTGAGTTTTTATGTAGGAATTATATTCTGAACAGCCTTGATGATTCTTTATATGATGTGTACAGATCTTATAAGACTGCTAATGATCTATGGGAATCTCTGAAGAATAAATATAAGATCGAAGATGCTGGTTCAAAGAAGTTCATTGTTGGAAAATTTCTAAAGTACCAAATGATGGATTTAAAGACTGTTCTCAACCAAGTCGATGAATTATAGATTCTTTTCCATGAAATTACGGCCGAAGGCATGGTTCTACCGATGCAATTTGCTGTCGGATCTGTGATAGAAAAATTACCTCAATCTTGGAATGATTTCAAGATACATTTTAAGCATAAAAAGACTGATATGTCAATGTAGGATCTGGTTCTCAAACTAAGGGTGCAAGAAGATCACCGCAAGAGTGAATGGCTGAATGTTTCAGAATTTGAAGTCAAAGAAAATGTCATTGAGAGTGGAGGGGTGCCTAAGCCTAAGCCTCAAAACCAGAAGAATAAATGGAACAATAAAGGGAAAGATAAAACTCAAAAAGTTCTTGCTGGAAAAGGGAAGAATTTCAAGGGAATTAAATGTGCTTGTTAGATGTGTGGAAAAATTGGACATCGAGCACTAGATTACCGCCACAAGAAAGGAAATCATGGTCCAAATGGTAATAACAGCAACAAACAAGTAAATATTATTGAAGAAGAATTTTTTGGTATTATTGTTTCTGAAGTCAATTTATTGACTGATAGTAAAGATTGGTGGATGGATACTGGTGCAACAAGACATATCTGTGGAAACATGAATATTTTTCTCACCTACACTCCTAACAATGGCGATGGAAAATTGTATATGGGCAACGCAACTATTGCTAGAAAAGGGAAAGTGGTTCTCAAATTCACTTTCGGTAAATAACTTGACGTTATAGATGTACTACATGTCCATGAAATTACTAAGAATCTTGTTTCTAGTTCTGTTTTAAGCAAGAAGGGTTTTAAACTTGTATTTGAATCTAACAAATTCGTTCTCACTAAGGGGGAACATTTGTAGGAAAGAGTTACCTCTCTGAAGGAACTCAATGTAATTGATGATGCTAATATGAATAAAATAAATAAGGCTTCTGTTTACTTTCTTGAATCTTCTACATTATGGCATGCTAGACTAGGTCACATAAACTTTAAATGTATGCATAGAATGGTTAATCATGGTTTGCTGCCTAATTGTATAAAAGATAATATGCATAAATGTGAAACATGTGTTGAATCAAAGTTTGCTAGCAAGTCCTATAAATTTGTGACTAAAAGATCAAATGAATTGTTAGAACTAATTCATACAGATTGGGGTGATTTTAAATCAATACCAAGTCGTGGTGGAAAGAATTACTACATCACTTTCATAGATGATAATAGTAAATATTGTTATGTATATTTGATACATGGCAAAATGAATCTTGAATATGTTTAAGACATATAAAGATAAGGTGGAAAATCAGTTAGGCAAGAAGATCAAAATATTACGATATGATAGAGGCGAGGAGAATATGAATCTAATGTCTTCGCAGAATTTTGCACTTCTAATGGAATAATCATCAAACAACAGCACCCTACACACTCAACGGAATGGGGTGGCTGAACGTAAAAATACAATTTTAAAGAATATGATGAATTCCATGCGCAATAGTTCTGGTTTACGACATAATATATGGGGTGAAGCCTTAATTACGACTAACACCATCTTAAACAGAATTCTACCAAAGAAGAGTGATCAATCTCCATATGAAAAATGGAAGAAAAGACTACCGGCATACAAAATCTTGAAAGTGTGGGGTTGCCTAGTAAATGTTCAAATTCCCTTGCCTAAAAGAGTTAAACTTGGACCTAAAACTATTGATTGTGTGTTTATTAGATATGCTAAAAATAGTACAGCATATCGATTTCTAGTAATTAAATACCATTATTGAGTCTAATAATACTGAATGGTTTGAGTATATATTTCCTTATAAGGATAGACTTAATAGAAATAAACATAAAGAGCTTGAATTTAGTCAAGAGAACGGGGTTGATTTTGCCTCTGTTGGACAATTATGGCCATAGCATCACTATTTGTAAAGAACATTGTATTTTTGTACAAATTAACTATGTGACAAAAGGAAATTGCTATTTTATCATTATTGTAATTGGATTACTTGGATATATATTAATGATAAAAGTCCATACGATTAAATCAGATTAATAAAATATGAGACAATATCAATCCACGAATGGTTTAATCATTAAATATCCCTAGTCGAAGTATTATCGAGACTGAACATTGATAATGCGGAATAGACTAGTATTACACTTGTGCGCGTTATGGAAGCTTAACGACATAGTTCTTATATATTTAGGTATTGGATACTTATGCAAGTGTAATAAGAGGTTCTGTTAGCCCTTGGACTGAGAAGAGTTCGCTCTGGATAGACCCACTCGGAATCCCATTGGTAGTATGACTATGTGTCTATGGGAATCCGAATCAGGGTAGGTGTATGTGATCTTTAACCTGAGACTTACGTCGCTATTACTTGCGACAATTAGTTTACTTTAGTATTGGTCGTCCTGAGCTTTAATAGGTTCTATGTACGCCTGTATTGGGATTATTGAGAATCATAGTGTATTGGATGTGATGTCAAGATGGGAGTATCACTTCAGTCATATGGAGATGATGGTCACACAGGATACAGAACTAGTACTCTTAAAAGCTGCAGCTATCGGGATAGTATGACTAGGTCATGACTTCCCGATTACATAGATTAGTTACTCGGGATCCGATATATGCTTCGTACGGGGCAGACACAGAGCCAAACCTAGGCCTAGCATGTGACATCTGATACTGGATTGTATTACACATTACATAATATTAGTATTACTACGCCTGATACAGATGATATTCCTCGGCGAATATTTCTGGAGAATTGGGTAGTCACAGTGCTTTGCTAGAAGCCAACCAAGTCTTGTAAATCGGTGAGAACATGGTACGGGGTACGCATGTGTTCGGATAGTTCGATAACTGTATTTACTGCCAACTTATCCAGGAATCTCTTGGGTCGCTTCCCAAAGATTCACCAATGACATTTGACTCATATAGAATTAATCTGGGATTAATTATGAGAGAGAAAATTAATCTGGGATTAATTGCGGCAAGAATTAATCTGGGATTAACTTAGTATAGAAGAGAGAACGTGATTAATTTAGAATTAATCGATCAAATAAATTTAATACTTAAATTAGATTTTTCTATTTAATTTATTTATTTGGGGCTAAAATAATATATCAGATATATTAATTGAAATTGGATTTCAATACGAAATTAAAATTGGATTTTAATTCGGGCAAACGAATTAATTTAGAATTAATTCGAAAGCAAATATCGTAATAATTTTGCGAGACATAATTATTTAATTAAATTGGATTTAATTATGACGCGACGGCAAATTCGTTTAATTCGGAATTAAACGAACCCGATAAAATTGCACGTGACTTAATTGTGTGTTGGGGAAGCCAACTAAAAATTTTGAATTTAAAATGTGGTGGAACCACATGCCTTACATCAAAATGTCAAATTTTGATGGAAGTAGTTGACTTAATTAATTAAGCCTTTAACACACAACTAACAAGTTTTTGAAACAAGACACACAATCTCTCATTCTCTCTTCTTGGCCGATTGCTTCTCCCATGGAAGTGAAAATTTTGCTTCAAAATTTTCAACAAAGCTAGCACTTGGAGGAGTCAAATAATGTGATAGGGAAACTCACCTAAGGAACAAACAACACAAACAACAAGCTTGGATCTTCATCCAAAAAGAAATTTTTGAATTTTCTCCATATACAATGTAAGTGATTCCGTCACTTTACTTGATTATTTCACACATAAAATCACATTTAGGATCTTGTGGCATGTCTTAAAGATTAACAGCCTCTTCATCCGGTGTTCAAGACAAGGTTTTGGAACCAAATAAATCAACATCAACTCTCCAAGAGAAAGATTTAGAACCTTGAAGGGGAAAAAGAATCAAGGTAGCAAAAGATTATGGACCTGATTTTTTAACCTTTCTCACTGAAGCTGAACCTTAAACATATCAAGAGGCCATTACTTCGTCTGAATCTATTTATTAGAAAGAACCAATAAATAATGAATTAGAATATATCCTAAAAAACCATACATGGGAGTTAGTAGACTTACCATCTGGATGCAAACCAATTGGTTACAAATAGATCTTCAAAAAGAAATTGAAGCATGATGGTACAATTGATAAATACAAAGCTCGTTTGGTAGCTAAAGGATACCGTAAAAAACAATGACTTGATTTCTTTGACACATACTCACCAGTAACCAGAATAACATCTATAAGAATGTTAATTGCGATTGTAGCAATTTATAATTTGGAAATACATCAAATGGATGTAAAAACTGCATTCTTGAATGGTGAGTTAGATGAAGAAATTTATATAGAACAACCTGAAGGGTTTGTAGCAAAAGGACAAGAGAAAAAAGTTTGTAAACTTGTGAAGTCGCTTTATGGACTTAAACAAGTACCCAAATTATGACATGAGAAATTCAATCATACAATGTAATCACATTGGTTTCAGATTAATGAATGTGATAAACGTGTAAACATCAAGAAAATGAATAATGATTTATATGTCATTGTATGTTTATATGTTGACGATATGCTCATCATGGGACCAAATCTAAATGCCATTAACTCCATAAAGAAAATATTAAATTCAACCTTTAATATGAAAGACATGGGAAATGCTATTGTTATCTTAGGAATTCGAATTTAACGAAGTAGTGATCGTTATATTCTCAGCCAATCACACTATATGGAAGCGATTCTTTGGAAATTTGGACATTTAGATAGTAATCCGTCTAAAACTCCTTTTGATCCTAAGAGTACATTAAAGAAAAATATTGAGGATAGTGTATCACAACTAGAGTATTCTCGTATAATTGGCACACTACAATATATCACGAATTGTACTAGACCAGACATTACCTACTATGTGAACATATTGGCAAGATATACTAGTAATCCTTTAAAGGATCACTGGGATGCTTTAGTTAGAGTATTAAGATACCTAAAATACTCAATGAACTATGGATTACTGTTGGACAATTTTGACCCATAGCATCACTATTTGTACAGATCATGGTGTTGTTGTACAAATTAACTATGTGACAAAGGAAATTGCTATTTTATCATTTGTAATTAGATTACCAAGATATATAAATGATAAAATGTCCTTATGATTAGTTCCGGATTGAGATGATATGAGACAGTATCAATCCACGAAGGTTTAATCATTAAATATCCATAGTCGTAGTATTATCGAGATTGGACATCGATAATGTGGAATAGACTAGTATTACACTTGTGCACGTTGTGGGAGCATAACAACATGGTTCTCATATGTTTGGGTATTGGATACTCATGCAAGTGTAATAGGAGGTTGTGTTTACCGATGGTACAGAAACAGCTTCTCTTTGGATAGACCTCTCAGAATTCCATTGGTAGTTAACTATGTGTCTATGGAAGTCCGAATCAGGGTAGGTGTATTTGGTCTTAACCTGAGACTTGCACCGCTAATACTTGCGACAATCAATATACTTTGGTTTTAGTCGTCCAGGGCTTTAACAGGTTCCGTGTACGCCTTTTCTGGGTATATTGAGAATCGTAGTGTATGGGTGTGATGTCAAGACGGAAGTATCACTCCAGTCATAGTGGAGATGATGATCATGTAGGATACAGAACTGGTGCTCTTATGTACTGTAGTCATCGGGATAATATGACTAGGTCATGATTATCCGATTATAGAGACTAGTTACCAGAGATCCGATAAATGCTTCGTATGGGGCATACATAATTCCAGTCCCAGGCCTAGCACATGACATCCGATGCTAGATCGCAATACGTAATACTGTATACTACGCCTGATAAAGATTACATATTCCTTTAAGAATATTTCTGGAGAATTAGGTAGGCACGGTGCTTTGCTAGAAGCCAACCATGTCTTGTAAATCGGTAAACGCGTAGTACTAGGTACGTACGTGTTCGGATAGTCCGACGACCGGATTTACTGCCAACATATCCGGGGATCTCATGGGTCGCTTCCCGAAGATTCACCGATGACGTATGACTCACACATAATTAATCTGGGATTAATTAGATGATAGAGAAAATTAATCCGGGATTAATTACAGAGATATTTTATCTGGGATAAAATTTTATTTAAAGAGAGAGAGAACGATTAATTTGGAATTAATCGATCAAATAATATATTCGATATATTATACGAAATTGGATTTTAACGCGGAATTAAAATTAGATTTTAATTCGGGCAAACGAGTTAATTTAGAATTAATTCGCTAGCGATGTGAATAGTTATTTTGGTAGGCATAATTATTTAATTAAATTTGATTTAATTACGTCGCAACGGAAAATTCGTTAATTCGAAATTAGCGAACCCGAACCCGGGAGTGTTTGCGGGCCCACTCGCATTTCGAATTCAAGTGCGGCCCACAAGTCACATCAAGCGTCAAATCAATAGTCAATCAAGTAATGGAAGTCACATCACTTTGAGTGAAGTGATGCTTGTCAACATTGATTGATGTGAATAGTGATGTGAGTTGTTGTAGGCATTTTTTGCCATTTTGGCTCCAAAATATTGTTTGATTTTTTTGAAAGGCATATACATAATTTTGGAAAACATTTTTTGGTATTATTTTTTTTGGAAAAAAGAAAAATACAACACACAACTTCATCTCTTTCTTCTCTCATCACATTCAGCCAAGAGGCCATTTTCTTCTCTCTCAATTTTCTTCAATGGCCGAGAGGTGCATGAAGCTTAAGGGAATTTTGTGGCAAAATTTCAAGGTGTTAGCACACATTAGGAGTCATCCAAAGGTGATAGGGAAACCCACCCATGGGCATGGAATTCACACCCAAGCTTTGAGCTTGACCGAAACTTGGAGAGCACAAAAAGAGAGCCGTTGCCGAGAGCTTCATGGTGGAGAAATTTTTTTTTTGTGTTCGTCGCATCCAAAAGCCGATCAAAGTGAGTATTCCGCAACTTAACTTTGTCGTATTCACACTTCTAAATGCTTAAATCGATCTTGGTTTGACCTTAGAAACTCAACAATGGTATCAGAATCATGATTTAAGCATGAAATTTGATTAGGGTAAAATTTGGGTAAAAATGATTTAAGCATGTTTTGATGAAATTAATTGTTGATGTATGCTTGAATGATGATAACATGGTGTTATGCATGATCAATTTGATGAAAATTGGATTGGATTAATTTTTCCCAAATCATTGGCTTGGCCGAATATATTGCTTGCCCTAATGTCATGGTGATTTTGTTTTTTGAATCATTGGATGAGTTTGAATGACTTAGGAATTGTTGATTTATGATTTAATTGGATTAAAATCGAAATTGGACAATAAACCCTAATTGCCGTGACTTTGAAGCATGTAAATGATATGATTTTTGATTCAATTGTGTTGGACATGTGTAGATGATAATTAGCATGAATAATTAAGTAAATTGGTATTTTAGAAATGTTAATTTGGTTAATTAATTATGGCTATACACTTTAGATTAATTTAATTATGATGTTTGGAATTTTGTAATTTAATTAATTGGGCCGAATTTGGAATTGGGCTTGTAAAGTTGTATCTGGGCTTGGTTGGGCCAAGTTTGGTTTAGGTTATTGGTTGGATCCAATTGGGCCCAAAACCATATCCATAAAGTCCAAATATAACTAAATGGACCTTTAATTTTAATTGGGCCTAATGGGTCTAAATTGGTTTCTTGGCAAATAAGGGTGATTCCTTAAATGGGCTTTGGTATTTGGGTTTGACCCATATTGACAAAAGTCCATGCCTTATGAAATTAATTGAAAGCCCATTGGACTTTAATTAAATTGACATTGGATGTTAATTGGGCTTTGAGACCCGTAAAGATTAGATTTGGAATCTAAGTCGTAAAGGCACATTAAAAAGTATAATTATTTAATTTAGAATTAAATACAGAATTAGTATTAAATACAAATTAAATTGGATTTAATATTGTAGTTTAATATAATTCAAGAATTCGTACTTTGAGTACTTATTCTTAAAACGAGTCGGACTCGCGCAAATCAAATAGTTGTTTGAACATTGGATGGTTTTTAAATTTCAGATTAATTAATTGGATTAGATTGATTTGGTAACATGTTTTATGTGAATACATGGATGCGATGTATGAATAATGTATATCTGATGGATATTAGATGGGTGAGGGCAATTTTGGAAATTATTGTAATAAATTTAGAATTTATTAAATTGGACCTGCGTGTCCAGCCTATTACCTCTTGACTCTTTGTATTTCTCTTCTCACCTATTCCCCTCATTATAAATGAGGTTTCTTTAGAAGTGTTATGTAATTGGGTAGAAGTAATATTTGTGCTAGCGGGAGAGAGGAAATGGAGAGATTTGTTCTAGGAACAAAATTTGTTAAGTATCCATACGCATATCATTATCATTTTATTTATACGCGCCTTATTATATTTTTAGAATGCATGTTTAAGGGTGTATGATGATGATACCTTAACAAAGATAATTAATTGGTTGCTAATTACGCGAAAAAACCCTCAACATATATTAAGCGTTTTTCCTTCCATTGAGTGATTCTTTCTCAAGATCCAAGATTGGCACTGGTTTGTTGGCCAAAGTCAAGACCTTTTTCCATCGCAAATGTGTTTGAATCATGAAGGCTTTGTTCCATATCGGTGTCTTGTCCAAGTTGTGATTTGTTGGCCAAAGTCAAGATCACTTCTTGTCCATCGACATCGATTACGAAGCTTTCCAAGGTCAAAGTGTTCCGCTTAACTGGGATGATTAAGTTTGTTGTGCCAAAGCCAATGCTTAGTTGATTCAGAGGAAAAAGGTTAGGGAATATATTGGCATATATAGGATATATGTTTCGGATTTGATGTCCACCTACTGGATCTAGGAATTGGATGAGATCCAATTGATCTTAGAGATCTACCTAGTTAAATATCATACAATTTGTTGGCCAAAGTCAAGATTGTGTGTTATTTAACGGGATCCTAGCCCACTAGGAAATAAGGTTTCCCGAGTACTCAACAGAGGGTTAGAGGCTCGCCGAAAAATAGTGGGAGGCAAATATTAAATTTGCAGATTCGTTTAGATACTTGCCAATACGCGCTCATTTCAAATTTTTCGTCATCAAATTAATATATTAGTTGGACTAATATTTAATCGTTGTTTTAATTAACAGTTGGACTGTATTCAAACTACTTCAATTATGATGATTATATAATTAAATTATAGTAATCAATATATTTGAATTTAAAACGATTAAATTATAGTTGATTATATAGTTAGACTATAGTAATCATTATAATAAATAATACCTAAAATTGTTGATTTGATAGTTAGACTATTGGAATCAAGATAAATGAAAGATTAACGTTTATAACATAATCCTGGGAGAAAATATTTTTCAAACAACTTTAATTTTCAGATTGGGAATAAAATCTCAGGATAGTCTTGGGGACCGAGAAGTTACTTTATTTGATAGAGTGACGTCTCGAGCCTAAGCCCGGAGTTGAGCAAATAGTAGAACATGATATTTGGAATATTCATGTGATGATAACTTTAGTGCTTAATCTGTTATGCTTGCCGCATAGACTCCTTAATTTCTTAGTCAGAACTAAGGATTAGATCTTTATAGTATGATATTGAAATTGAAGGATCTTCATAGATCTATCCTTAGATCTTAGAAGTACAAATTGCAATAGAAAACTCTTGGAGTGTTAATGGCTATACTCAAGGAGACAAAGCTAGAGTTTGCAATAGGGCAAGAAGCGCAATGCGGATCTTACTTCGACATCCCAGAAGGCCAAGGCTTGGCCAAAGGCTTATGGGGTGTGGAAAAATGGGCAAAGGAAAAAATCATTATAATCTTCTGGGAAGACATAGGACATATCCCAAGATGTCTGCCTAAAACTGTGGCAAACGGGGTCACTGGAAGCGTGACTGTCGTATGGACAAGGCAGACATGAAATTGAAGGATCTTCATAGATCTATCCTTAGATCTTAGAAGTACAAATTGCAATAGAAAACTTTTGGAGAGTTAATGGCTATACTTAAGGAGACAAAGCCAGAGTTTGCAATAGGGCAAGAAGCGCAAGACGCATCTTACTTCGACATCCCAGAAGGCCAAGGCTTGGCCAAAGGCTTATGGGGTGTGGAAAAAAGGGGCAAAGGCAAAATCATTATAATCTTCTGGGAAGACATAGGACATATCCCAAGATGTTTGCCTAAAACTGTGGCAAACGGGGTCACTAGAAGCATGACTGCCGTATGGACAAGGCAGACATGAAGGAATTGAAGACGGGCAAGGCTCCGACTTCAAATATGTTTGTCATCAACATGTTCACTACTAGTATTAAAATTGGATTTTAGATACTGGATGTGGTATATAAATATACGTACTGGTGTGCAGAATCTGCTGATAAGCAGTATACTGACTTCAGTTGAGATTTATCTGCGGATCGGAAACGGGACGACAGTCGCTGTTTTAACCGTAGAAACCTAAGTTTAGGAACTACCATTCGGGTATGTACTTAAATTAGGAAACTATTAAAATGTAACTAGTTTGACTAGAAATATTATCTCTATATCAGGGTTTAACCCGTTACGGGTATACCTTTATATTCTAGAATACTAAAGTGTTTTATTTTATAAAGATGATATTGAGATAAACACATTAGATGTAAATAACAGTATTTATATTTTGAATATAAATAAATCTCAAACGTATAACAGGACAAACAAATAGCTCAAACTGATTTAATCAGATGAGACTTATTTGTGGCATTGTTGTCTGGGACACAATTAACAAGAGTCGTATATCCACACTTTTGAAGAGTGGATACTAGGGCAGATTTGATTATATTCAAATAATGTCTACGAATCTAGTTTATAAGGCAAAGTGCCTGAAATACGTTTTACTTGGTAAAAGTGCAAATGCCACCGATCTGTTAGCCCTCGTTCATAGTGACGTAAGTGGGCTAATGTCTAGCTAGGCTAGAGGTGGATATGAATACTTCGAAACCTTTATGGATGTGGCATCGCGTTATGGTTATGTGTTTCTTGTGAAACACGGATCGTAAACTTTTGATGAATTCAAAGAGTTTTGACACGAAGTATACAGATAGACCGCCTAAAGTATTAAAACCGTCACGGTTAGACCGTGATGGAAAATACTTAAGCAATAAGCTTCTCAAATACTTGAAAGAGTATAGTATTCTTTCAATAAGGACTCCTTCCGGAACATGTCAATTTGACGGTGCGTTCGAAAAGAGAAACCAAATTTTGTTGGACATGATAAGGTTAATCATGAGTCGCTCTGAGCTACCATTTCCTTCAAAGGATACGCATTAATTAGTGAAAAACTTATTTTGAATAAGGTTCCATAAAAATCTGTTAGACAGACTTCATATTAGACATGGACAGGAAAGAAACTGGGTTTTCTCATTCCTGAAAATTTGGGAATGCTGGGCATATGTTTGGATGATACCAAACTAGAACCCAATTCGGATAAGTGCCTAATTTGTGGGTTATCCTAGGGTACCCAAAGTATAGTACTTATACAACTCACATGAGAACAATTTAATTATTGCTCACCATGTGGTTTTCCTATGTGGAATACCGATATGCAGTGGTAAGTGGGAGGAAAGTAAAACTCGATGAAAATCGGAGTAATACTATTCCAGGCACCGATTCTTTAATGGAACACAAATAGTTCATCAAGGATGAAACTATACCAATAATCTTCGAATACATAAGAACCGCGCAAGTCGGAGAGAGTCAGAAAACAACCTGGGAGGTATGGATTTCTGATCTCACCTCGTAAAGATGTCAATCTTACTGAGGAATACGAATTGACTACGTATGAGGAAGTGATACAAGGTATCGACTCCATATTATGTCAAAGTGCCATGAAGTCCGAAATGGATTCCATGTAAATCAACCAAGTTTAGACACTAGTTGATGTACGGAAGACATTGTGCCTATTGGTACTATATAAGTCTTCAAGGAAGACATACATGGAAGGCAACATACCAATGTACTAAGCTGGGCTTGTAGCGAAAAGGTATCGTTATCAATATTGTGTCGATTACGACGAAACCTTTTACTCGTTGCCATGGTTAAATCCATTTGGATAATGCTTGCCTATGCTGCATGTTTCATTTATGAAATATGGCAGCTGAACGTCAAAATCGCTTTCTTAAATGGAAACCTTTTGGAGGATGTTATAGGTTTTGTCGTACCAAAATGAGCAAACAAGGTTTGCAAGTTAATTCGATCCATTTATGGATTGAAGCAAGCATTGCGTTCTTGGAATTACCGTTTTGATGTAATCATAATGATATATGATTTAATTCAAAACGAAAATGATTTTTGTGTATATAAGGAGGTTAGTGGGAGCGCACTGACAGTGAATGTCCTAAATAATGATGATATGTCATTTCTTGGAAATGATAATTCCCATGAAACAATCGGTGAAAGCTTGACTTTTATGAAAGTTCTCC